>CM052135.1:2269305-2401267 GCA_028454255.1 Halictus ligatus
ATTAGGGTGGATAGATCTGCTTAGAGTGGCTAGATCTACCCACAATGGTTAGGTTTGGGGACACAATAGTTTATTTAGATCGATATCACGACATTTAAATCTAAATTAAGCCAATTAAACCGAGCCTGAAATAAATCCGTGTCAGATCTGTGTCAGGTCCGATTATTCCTGGGTTAGGTCCAGCACACCTGCAGCTACACAATGTGTCCATAAGAATCAAGATGACTGATTCGATTGTCTGCGGAAACACACCACGGAAAGTGAACGACCACTGTGTTCCCTTGCTGACCGTGGCGGTATCTGGTTTCTAATTTCGAATCGATCATATTTAATGAACCGTAAAGGAAATCAATAAATGTCACGGTATCACGTCAGCCGGTCGATTATTGTGATCAGATCATTGTTATTCAAGGCGAGTGGCAAAAAATCAAACGTTCGGTTTATAAATTCTTCGATTCCGGTATATCTGATTCGATTTTTCTTTTTTTTTTCTTTCTTTCTTTTTATTTTTCACTTTCTCCGAGTCGTTACCAGGCTTGATTGCATTACATGCAGCTGCGGAGAATCGAGCGAGACCAGCGCGCCGCGGTGCATTATGCAGCCCGTGACTTTCGTCTATCTATCCGGTCGACGTCTGTGTTCTCGCTTAATTAGCCGGGCCCTCGTATTATGCATTTTAATCCATCGTTTCCGCGCGTTCGCCGCGACAAAACCGGGGACACGACGATGGCCCCCTTCGAGTAGATCCGTACGAAATCGGCGGTGTTTCGGTGAAAATTTAATGGCGGCCCGGAGGAGCAAAAATACCGTGAGGACAGACGAGCGCCTCGGGACGTTCAGAAACGAGCGGGAACAACGAATAATTTATTCGTTCGACTCAGATTTTATCCGAGCTAATATATTTTCCGTTAAATCCCGGGAACCGCGGCGAGATTATTTTTCGTTCGAGCGTCGTACAACAACAAAAATCGTTCCCGACCACCGCGGGCATCGATAAAGAAACGATTCACGGAGGTTTACGAATGCGGACCCGGCTCTCTCGGAACGAAGACATTTGTATTCATTACCGTGGCTGTACACGCTCGAATAGCCGCGTCTCTGGACCACCGGCAGCGATTACCCCGCGAAACGCGCTGAACCACCTTTGTGCGACCGTCGTTCGCATATATTTATGTTTACGTAGGAGCCAAATGGAAGTTGCATCGGCGGCCACGGCTGACCAACGGAATGCAGCACCGTGGGACATCCGTCCGTGAAACTTATGCATCGCGGTCGAAACACGTGGGACGACCGGCGCATCCACTTGTTTGGAATTTTATTGTAACTAGCGATGGTGGAGAACCCGATTTTAGCATAAGCCTCCATTCCACGAACCGTCGCACAACTCCCTTTAAACGTATCAATATGCACGCTCTTTTATTTGTATCCTGCCGTAAAGTTGCCAAAGGCTTCTCGATGTTACAATATACCGAGGCTTTATTATTTTCAGTACGATGCTGTCAAACAGGACCACAAGTCTTGGAGAACTCGGTGTCCCAAGGTCCTACAGTCCAAGGATCCCAGGGTTCAGAGATCCCGATGTCCTGGGATCCTACGGTCCATGAATTCTAGGGTACATGGAATCCTAGGCTCCAGAGATACTAGGGACCACGCATCTTAGGGTCCATAGAATCCTAGGGTCCACAGGTCCTAAGGTCCAAAGATCCTAAGGTCTAGGGATCCTAGGGTCGATAGATACTAGGGTCCTCAAATACTGGGGTCCCCAAATCCTGGGGTCCACAGATCTGAGGATCCATAGATACAGGGGCCAAAAATTCTAAGGCCTAGGGATTCTAGGGTCCACAGATACTAGGGTCCTCAAATACTGGGGTCCACAGATACTAGGGTCCTCAAATACTGGGGTCCACAAATCCGAGGGTCCACAGATACTAGGGTCCTCAAATACTGGGGTCCAGAGATCCGAGGGTCCACAGATACTAGGGTCCTCAAATACTGGGGTCCACAAATCCGAGGGTCCACAGATACTAGGGTCCTCAAATACTGGGGTCCAGAGATCCGAGGGTCCACAGATACTAGGGTCCTCAAATACTGGGGTCCACAAATCCTAGGGTCCACAGATCCGAGCATCCACAGATACTAGGGTCTTCAAATACTGGGGTCCACAAATCCTAGGATCCATAGAATCCCAGGGTTCACAGACCCTAGGGGCCACAGAATCCTAGGTTCCACAGGTCCTAGGATCCATAGAATCCCAGGGTTTACAGACCCTAGGGGCCACAGAATCCTAGGTTTCACAGGTCCTAGGGTCCAACAATCCTAAGTTCTATGGATCCGAGGATCCACAGATACTAGGGTCCTCAAATACTAGGGTCCACAAATCCTAGGCTCCAGAAAATCCTAGGGTCCACAGATCCTAGGCTCCAGAAAATGATAGAGTCCAAGAGTCCAAAGAGCCTAGGATTCCTAAAATCCTAGGGTCCCTAAAATCCTGGGGTACCTAAAATCCGAGGGTCCAAGACTCCCAGGGTGCACAGATCCTAGACCCCAGCGCTTTCATTAAATACTTCCAAAACTCCGTCGGCGCAATCATTCAAGCAAATTGGCTGAAATGGAGTCCTGCAACGAGGACTAACGCGTACACTACTCGCGAAACGAGCTTAATACCGCTGAATCACCGTTGCACGAAAGTAACTGCACAGATCGTGGAAATAAACCGCCTGGTCTGACCCGGCTTATGATATTCTGTAGATTTAATCGAGCTCGTCGCCGAGAGGCGAAACATCTGTATAATTGCGACATCTAGTTGTGCCTAACGTCTCCTTATTACATAATAAAATAAACGCGAGTGTAAGCCGCTTTCGACGATATCACCTGCGTAGACTTCTGTAGATTTTTTGCTGGAATTGTCTTTGAAGCTGTTATGTATCAGCGTAATTGCACAAACGTTTCACCGTGGTAGACGATACTTTTATATTCTGAACAGCCTCCCTTCCCACCGAGTCTTTGTTAATAGCAGACAGGGACTCGGCTTGATGAAATCCACGTGCCTGCGACCTGATAACAATTACACTCGCGATTCTCCTTCTGTCTTTGGAGGCCCCTCGCTCCTTCAGACGGCTCGATTCATTCGCGATGCTCGTATCGTGCTCGGCGTACGGTCCCCCGTGTTTACGTTCACGTAGGAAACACCTTGACTCGACACGAAAACCCAGTTAACGCTACCATGGGCGTCTGCTGCGCAGCCGCGATCATTTCAATCGTTTGCAAACTTCGCCAAACTCGAGCACACGCAAACTTCTTGAAGAAACAATCCTTGAAAATGATATTCTTCGCCGTACAATAATTTTTATGCTTCGGGTGGCGCTGAACAGTTTTTCCAAACTTTTTCTCTGAGAAATTTAAAGTAGTCATGTGGCAAAGTGTTTGGTTGGGTTTTACCGGGTCAGGGTCGATCGGAGAAATGATTTCGCGTGATTAAATTCCGAACTAGTTCGAGAGCGACGTAAATACCATGCGATATCGATTTTCAAAACGTCAGCGGCTCCACATTGCACGCGCTAAGAAGCAGCATACTACTCGCCGCAGGCTTCGTGCACTTCTTCTTCCGCGCATTGTTTCCCCGTTCCCTCTTTCGAGGACCTTGTATGCAACGAGCGAAGTTGAGTTAGGTCAACCCCCGATTCCCGAGCGCAAGTTCCTCCTCGGTGCATTGTTCCAGCGATGCGCCATATTGCATCGCTTTATTCCGCGAGAAGGAGCATATGCGTGCGAAACGTGCGTGCACCGAAGGAGGGTTCAAACTTGCTCGGAATCTCATTTTCAATCGCGACCTATGATTTCACAGCAACCATGTTTTTTTTTTTTTTAATAAATTCATAATATTTCCGTTGAAGTACTCACCCTGCAACAAAAATCCATGCAGCGCGAGGTTCATGGCTACCAGGTGAGCAATTCCTTCAGCCTGCAACAGAGAATAAACTAATTAGACGCACTAATAGACAACACATATACTGTACATTAATTATACACACGACTACATTAACAATTTTACGAAATAAATAAAATATGACAGGAAGGACACAGTAGAGACAGTTCGGATAATCGGGGTTCCATAAATTGGGTCGTACCGTTCAAACGAAAACTCCGACCGAGCTCAAATTTTTTACACAATTGCTCTATGGTATGGTACAGATACTGTAAAAAATTCAGATTTTTCTACCGGTCCATTTCGCTGCAAAAAAATCGAGAAAATTGTACTCGCATTGAGAGGGGCCTAGGATGCAATGTTCCTTGGAGAGGGTGTAATCGATTGCCAGAAAATTTTAATTACACGCTAGTTAGGATCCGTACCACGAGTGGAGGGGTTGAAGATTCAAATTTCCCGCCAGACTGGTTCTGCGGGAACGTGAAAATTTTTTCCAGTCAACGAGACCGCGGCGGCTGTCGACAATGGTTCCCGCTTTTTCGTCTCCACGATCAATGATCGATGAAAACCGACCATGTGCAGGCGGTCCATGGCGGCGTACTCGAAACTACTCGTCGTCGGCCGAGGGCACAATGGCCGCGTTGCAGCGGAAATAATTCAGGTCGAGCGTGCACGTATGCCCGCGCGTAACGGTGCTCTCTCTCGGCGCGAGCACAAAACGGCGAACGCGTTTCACGGCCGGAATTATTTCTGGCACGGCGGGCGACTTTTCCCGTTTTTTGTCCGCATCCTGGGGCCTTCCTCGGGCCCAATAATTTAATTGATGCTCGCCTCGGCCGCCGCTTTCATTCCCCTGGGGCCCGCGATGCTCCACATCCGACAATTCGATGACACGCTGCCAAACACTTGAATTTCGAAGAAATAAAAACGAGTACCGCAGAAAAAATATTATTTGACACGTTCCCGAACATTTTCGAAGTCCCACGCGGTTCCAGAATTTGTAAAATTCGATGTTTTTGGTGGTATTTGCTGTGCGGATTTAAGTATGTCAAATTTTAAGCGCAGCGAGAGGCTGGATGCACCGGCAGGTGTGGTGCATGCAGGCGTGCTCGTCGCAGAAGAGAGGCTTTCGCTTCTTTCTGGTGCACGTGAACATCACATTATGCGATCAATCATGGATTTAAATTGATCGACGAAAGCGTGGTTATGCTTCAAATAATAATATTAAAACATTAGCGTTAATGGCCATGTATATTTGGCTTCATAAAAATAGTAAATCGTCCATTTTCTACGCCAATGGTAAAAATTATACTGAAAATGGAATGCCTGAGGTATAGAGCACGTCAAATTAGGGGTAGTTTAAGTCATCAGTTCGATGACGTCAAATTTGTTTACAAAATATCGCCCTTTAAATTCGAAACTACTTTCCTTGCCCTAGACGAATTACGCAAAAATTTTTTTTTTTGAAAATTGTGAGACCAATCGAATTGAACTTTTTTTTGTCTGAAACTAGAAGGCTCAGGCTACGTCTCCATATTTTTTTCGCATCGTAATACTAATTGTACAGTACAGCCGATTGTAAGCAAAGTTTCACTCGGTGAGATTGCATCGAGGAGTTCTCGTTGCTCACAGGTAAATGTTTTCACGCCGACTCGCGAATGTTGACAACGTGACCGAGTGGTATAATTGTTCGCCAGGTGAGTAGTTTAATTGGTTATCGAACAGGTAGGGCGTCGTGACGAGCCAGGCTGTGCCGCAACCTTGTTGCAGCAATTACAGCAACCGCATGCGAAGGGAACAATGGGAGCTACGACAAGTACGTTAAAGCGGTTTCGTCGTCGGTGTCGTGGGTATAGTGATGCCGCACGCCGTGAGCCACCCAGTGATACTCTTTCGCGTGGCTCATCACGAAACCCGCGGACGTATCCCCACCTCTCCTACGATCCGGGGAACCCCGATTGGAATACGAAATCGGGGAACACGGCCGCCATTAACGTGCGTGCAATTTGTAATCAGCTCCTCCTCTTTTGTATTACTCCGAATACCCGTCCAGGCAATTTCCAGTCAACAGAAAAATATTATTTCCTTTTCGACCTTTTTCTCAAACATTCGGAAACTTTACACTCCTCCTAAAGCGATTTTTATTTATATTTTTACCACGATGCACGTCGCAATAAAAATAGAAACAACGTCAGCCAATATTTCCGAGGTTTTTGATTTTTTACAACCAGGATTTTCGACTTAAAAATCCGAAATAATTACAGTACGTGTGTGCATGTATGTTACGTCTGTTCCATTTTTTTCAGGATTTTTGCAAATTAATGAATAGCGAGAATAGGCTAAAAACTGATTTTTGTATTTTACCCCATAACTACCCTCCAGGGCGAGTTGTGGAGTTCAAATTCGACAGAATTTGTTTTCTCTTGATGCCCTATCGAGCGGCTCTTTAATTTTGTTAATAAGTTGTCTCTTTAATTTTGTAATTGTAAAATGCTGCAATTTTTCGGATGACCGTATGTGTGGTAAATTTTATTTTTGATTGTAGCGGGGAATGGAATACGGTTCTCGCTCCAGTTTCAAGGGCCGCGTTGGGTATGAAAGTGGGTGTTTCGTTTTTGCGTGACCGGTTGCCCGGTTTGGCTCTGCGGCTTTCGGGCCTGGGGATTTAAGGCTCGAACTGCATCAGGTGTTTGATTCGGAAAGAGGAGAAGGTCGTACGCACCGGCGCAGAGGCGGCTCCGCTCGGCTCCGCTCGGCGTTTCTGTTTCCTTCTCGCTTTTGCATCGGCGGCTCTCTGTGCTCCCCCTCGCCTTAAAGACGATTTTCACCTTACGTAAAACCGGCACATCGGCCGTGACTCGTTTCCATGGCGAACGACTTTCCCCGATTCCGTATCGCGAACGTTATACACACTTTAGAAACGATCGACGCCACGTCTCCTGCAACGTTGCTCGATTATTCGCCGAAACAACTAATCCGCAAATTATCCTGTGTACTCGTCGACTGAACTCATTGTCCAATTAACACGTTCACTGCCGTGTCACCCGTACGTGGGCGACGGAATTATTTGTTCAGCTTTGAAAATGAATTTTTACGTTGGTATACTCATCGTAACAAATTTTATTAGGATCTCTAGAATGCAAGAAAATTTTTTTCAATTTTTATTTCATTAAATAACTTACTTATTATTGGGGTTTCTAGTTTGGCAGTCAAAGTGTTAAAACTGCCACCGATTCTGTAGTTTATACTACTTTCTTTTACTCGGTTGACATATAAAGAAGAAAAAGAAGATATTCTATAACTTGAATTTGAAAGAAAAATCAAGAGATGGTAGGTCAAAGGTTGAAGTTTGATATTCAAGGTCGTTTCAAGGACACATAGCACACAGACCCGAAAAACGCACGCTTCCAAATGGGTGATCCGTCTGTTCACATTGAGTGCATTGAAAATAAAAATTCTTTGCACGCTGAAATGTGTTTAAAGGAATTTAAAATTAATGTGAAAAATGATGTACACTCTTTTGCGGCCTGGAGAAAATTAGGAGCGTTAATTAGGGACGCTCGTTGCGGTATATCGGTCGACGAACAGGGTCGGGACACAGAAGAAACAGTTTAAGGCAGCGTACAGTTAGCATAGCGTGTCCAGTTTTTTCCGCTGGAAAAACAATAGGCTGCAAACCCCCTAATTTCGCAACGGCCGTTTCGCTAAACAGCCCAGCCAACGAGATACGGCCGATTTGCTCGATTCCAACGGAGCCGATTTCCACGCGGCGAGTTCTAATTCCACGTCTCTCGAAGGAAAGTGAATTCCAAATCGTGCACGCTCGGCGCCGGGGAGGCTCGTTTAGCATACGTTCAACTTTTGGCATTCTTCGTTTTTTCGAAAGTGGAGGACTCAAGGACGTCTGCGCCCGTGGAAGTCATGGGGCAACGAGTTGACGGCAATAAATTCGTTTAAGTCTTCGGTTACCTGCCGACGGTCGAGTTCATCGCATTCCGTCGAGCCGTCATCGGTTTCCGAAAAAAAAGAAGAAGAATAAATAATCCCTTCAGAAAATCGAACCTCAAAAATCTTCGAAACATCTACGATCCTCCTCAAACATTTCTTACAACGTCCAATAATATTCCACTCTACAGTTTGACCATGTATCTCTATGTCTACAGCATAAATCAATTCACCGTTACCCCGGAGAATTATAAAAATGTATAGAAATTTTGCTATCTGCTAACAAAAATATTTTAGAAGAGTTTTAGACAGCTGTCTCATTTAATTGTGTACACCTGAAGTTTCGTATTGAAAGAAAACGTAAATCAAAAAATGTTCGAATAACACGAGGCAGAGTTGTGAACGTCCAGCAGTCGTGAAACAACGGTTAAGAATTTTTTAATCAATCTGTAAATCACCTGACTCGATCTTAATCTGAATTTATTCGTGTTCGAAAATCGCGGACATGTTTTTGAGTTGCCAGTAATTTAACGGCTAGCAATATTCCTCCACCTACCTCTCGGGCTTTTAGTTAGGCAACCGGGTATCGGTTGCTATCGTTTCTCGGCAGGTGTCAAGGTGATACAGGCAAGAATTCGTTGTTGGATGTTCAGGCCCGGCTCGAAGGAGACACGGCGCATCCCGGGACTTTCTAAACCGATCGGATCGAACGATACGATCGCCGCGAGTTTATTCCCTTTCATGGCGAGTCACGATCCGGCGGCGGCACGGCTCGCTTCTTCGTTTCGAAGAAAACCATTTTCCCGGTCAACCCGCGGCAGAACTTGTTACGTTACGTTGACTAACAATCGCGCTCGTCCGGAGAGAACGGCCCTCGTTTCCGGCTTTAGATCGATCGGCCGGATATTGCCTGCGGCCTCGCGTGTACGTCCCCGGTCGCCGATGATCCAGATCTTCGAGATCTTCGTCGTCGTTCGTCGTCCTCTTCTCGGTGTCTTACAGCTACGAGTATTCGTCGAATTTCGCTTTCGATCGAAATTTTAAACACCGTTGTTCGTCTCGTACGGCGAATGTTCTGCTCGATGAGAATACATTAAGTGTGAAGTTGTTTTGTGTACGATTTTTTGCGGGAAACATAAATCACGTCACCGGCTAAACAGTGTCATAAATTCATTACGAGAGGTTACGCTTTCAGCAGTGAAAGTCGACCCTAGAATAATGTACACTACCGTATTAGAATAGTTTATTGCGGTCCAGTGCGGGTCTAGCTTCGGTACCGGAGACACTGGTACAAGTCCCCGAGAATCTTCGGGAAGAAAGGTCAGAAGGTTCTGAAGCCTAAGTGCCAGGAAACCAAAATCTCAGCACTTTACACAAATTCCTAGGGTCTCAGAAACTAGGGTCCTGGGTTTCTTGGCGCCTCGAAGTCCTGAGGGTCCCAGAGATCTAGGGATCCCAAATTCCTAGGGTCTCAGAGTCCTGGGGGTCTCAAAGATCTAGGGATCCCAAATTCCTAAGGTCCCAGAGTCTTGATGGTCCCGAAGTCCTAGGGGTCCCAGAGATCTAAGGATCCAAAATTCCTAGGGTCCCAGAGTCTTGGGGGTCCCAGAGATTTAGGGGTCCCAAATTCCTAGGGTCCCAGAGAACTAGGGATCCCAAATTCCTAGGGTCCCAGAGTCTTGGGAGTCCCGAAGTCCTAGGGGTCCCAAAGATCTAGGAATCCTAAATTCCTAGGGTCCCAAAGTCTTGGGGGTCCCAAATTCCTAGGGTCCCAGAAATCTAGGGTTCCAGAGTCCTGGTAATCCCAAAGATCTAGGGATCCCAAATTCCTAGGGTTCCAAAGTCCTGGGGGTCCCAGAGACCTAGGGATCCCAAATTCCTAGGGTCCCAGAGTCGTATGATCTCGCAGCCCCAAAGCCAAACAATCCTATGGTTCCATAGAACTATCATCGCAACAGTCTATGGCCGATATTTGTACCTATATGTCTGCCACTGTTTCGTAGCAATAGGCATTTACATAGAGCCGATACAATACGCAAACCGAGCGGATTTCTCACGAAAATCGACAGTCGTTCGTTCACGACCGTTGGATACATACAATTTCATCCACACGATCCATCCGGCTTTCTTGCGATGTTACATCACCGGTTAATTATCGGTTCAGCGATCAGCTCTTCACTGTGGCAATAATAAACACGCTCTTACCTAATCGATGAAAATCACGATAAAAGCGATTCGCCGAAAAAAAAGAGCGAGAACGAGAGTAATAGAAAAACAAACCAACAGGTAGCTACCAACAGAAGCAAAAAAAAATAATAAAAAAATATAGAACAGTCCGAACTTTCTTTCTCGAACGGAGGAACACCTGTTTCGTCTAATAGTTAGCCTCGGACAGCGTTGGCCCGCTATCGATCGAGAAGATCTTCGGGGTGCCGCGCACGGAACGAAGGTAAACGGCGAGTCGTGATCCAGTCCCGGGATCCATAAATCACGGCGAAGCGCGCCTCTCGATCCGCGATCGAGGCTACGGAGAACGGTGCATTCTAGATCGCAGGATGAATGGAGCACCGGATCGTTAAGTTCATCCCCGCGAAGATCCCGAGATCGAGATCTGAACCGGAGCATTCCAGCCGGGCCGTTTCATTACGTTTTATTATTATTCTTGGGAATGTTGCTGCTCTGCTCTGCTCTGCTCTACAATATTTAATAATTACGCCGGTATTTATCCGGTGCTTGAATCGCGAGACCCGATTTCAGTTCCAATGTTCGTCAGCGGAATCAACGGGATCAATCTTTCCGGAGCGACCGCGCGAACCATCGTGGGAATCGGACGATTTAGACAAAGATTAATTGATCGCACAAAGCGATCCTACGCCGGCTTTCACTTTCCATAAAATCGTCTCGAATCGAAGCGTCACGCCGATCGAAGACGATCCGCGAAAGGGAACGTTCGATTCCCGTTGATACGAGAGCTGGTCTCTTCGAAACTGGCCCGCGTGATGGCGTGTCGAATGAAAACCAGAGTAAGTGGATCTTGCGCGCATCCCGATGCCGTTTGTGTCGCAAATATTTGCAATCGTTCGCGACGGAGCTAATCCCCCATTCACTTCGCAGTCGCGAATACCGGGCCGATGTGTAGAACGAACCTGTCGCGGCGAACAGATATCAACAGAGTTTTCGTAGTTTTGTAACGTTGTAAATCATGATTGTATCACCGGTTCGGCGAAGCTGTCAACAAATGGTCGAGCATTGTGAGATTTTCATTACATTATGCTCGAGCCGGAACAGCTAATACCACAGGCAAATGCCGATTCGGTTATGTAAATTGTAACACGCACACACACACATACACACACAAAACAAATCTCCGGCGAGCCAGCCGATTGCGCCTAAATAGCCGATTTGTTGATCGCCGCGCGATACCCCCTTATGGTGGTCTCGTGTTCCTCATTACACTTTCAAAATACACGAAAGCAAGCATTCCGGTAACGACGATTACGGGGAAAAATTCCGCGGAATTTTTTAATTACTTGCAAGTGACGTCACAGAGTCGGAAAACATGTGGAGTTCGTTGTTGGACTCCCAGGCTTGGAATACTTAAGTCATGGATTACCAGAGTCCCGGTATTTGGGAATACTTGAGTCATGGACTCCCAAAACACAACTACCTGCAAATACTTAAGTCATGGATTACCAAAATTCTTGTGCATGGAAATACTTGAGTCATGGATTACCACAGCACTCAGCATTTGGGAATACTTGAGTCACAGACTACCACAGCACTCAGTACTTGGGAATACTTGAGTCATGGACTCCCAAAACCCAACTACCTAAAAATACTTAAGTCATGGATTACCAAAATTCTTGTGAATGGAAATACTTGAGTCATGGACTACCACAGCACTCAGTACTTGGGAATACTTGAGTCATGGACTCCCACAGCACTCAGTATTTGGGAATACTCGAGTCATGGACTATCACAGCACACTGTATTTGGAAATACTTGAGTCATGGTCTTCCAGAGCCACAGATCTTTTAATTGCTCGACTCATGGATTCCTGGAGTTCCCGATTTTTTAATTTTATCACTCATGGACTCCCAATGTCCAGCAAATTGGAAATACTCAACCCATGAGAGTTGCCTCCAGCTAGAAGAGAAGAAGCAGGATTCCATCATTAGAAAAACTGTCTAACACGGGAAGTGGAAAGCCATCCATCATATTTAAAACACGTCTTAAATCAATCAAATCGGGTATTGCGCGACTGTTGCGTAATCCGCGGCTTACATTAATCTCCGCAAAATAGCAATTTTCTGGCGGTGCCGTGATAAATACGTTTATTTACACTTTCAATCTCCCCGGGCACGATCGTTTTTGAACAACATTTCCTCGACCGATATTTTCTAACCGGTGCCAATTGGCTGAACACCGATCGCCGCCGCGCTCGATCCTTTATGGTATTACATGGCAGTACAAATTTATTTGGCAACGTGATTCAAAACACCGTAATTTATTCCGTGCGGTGGTGGCGTGAAAATCAAATGGGCGATAAATCTCGTTGCCCCGAGTGTGTGCCTCCACCGCGAGGCACTTTCAAGGAATTCATTAGAATTCGTTAGAAGTGTCGCCACACGCTGTGACTACATTTGGGATGCATTTCGCTGTCTGTGAAACAAAGCGGCATTTTATTCTGCCATCAAACCATGCATACCACTACAGAAGAAGGAAAATTCTTCAAGCTTCTGAAATACATAACTCATGAAAATTTAATTATTTTTTCTTTAAAAAAATCACACGTGTACTTCGAATACCAATAGACACACCTGCAAAATTCCAACCCAAAAGGTGCAACAGTTTTCCCGATAAAAATTCCTAAAAACCAGAACACCCGCTGGGCCAGTAAAAATTTTACTCGGTGTACTTTCAAAAATCGGTATGAGAGTCCCGGGTTTCTAAATTGTGCGTGAAGCCATCCGCTGGCAATTTTATCGTGTTTAGGCGATCATCGAGCGTCCGAACTCTAAAAACACGTTTACACAGCCGTTCAGCAACGCCTTCACTTTCTCCTTTTCGAAAAACGTTCTCCGACGTAGACGGGATCGTAAAAGCGGCCGGGGCCCCATGAAACTCTGAACTTCCATTACACGAACCTGTAAATTTCACTTCACGGGCGCGACTGACACGTTCGATCGTTTTATTACGTTTGCAAACGGCGTTACAGAATAATGCACGCCCACACGGGTCGTACCTAATCCGGCTCGTCCGCAGCGGACTTTATGGAATTAGACTTTTTGCTGCCAGCCTGCATTAGCATCCTTATGATTTATCACCGTTGGAAACCGGGGAGCAGCGTGCAATTAACTGGAATAAGTGACCGAAGAAATTTCCCTGCTACTCGCAATCAAAATTATGAAACACGCTTAATATTGAGTCAGGCTCAATACCAATATTTTTAGGGTATTGCGAATCGGACCATTGGACTCCCAAATCCTTGAGTACTTCCTAATTTGCAGTCCACAATAACTGTGTGATCCATGAGTTCAGAAAATATTGTTTAACATCGAAGTACTGTACCTTGCAACTTTCGTTTCAGTGTAACGCACTCTTCCCCGGTATTCGTGTCAAGGAAAATCGATACGTCCCCGCGGGTAATCGATACTCGAGTGATTTCCGGATTGCGTACGGCAGTCGAATGACACTCGAGCGATTTTTCAGGAGTTACCTAATCCCCGAAGCCACAGGGACGAGGAAAATCGGTCCGGATTTTCGTCGAAACGCATTAGCATACCGCTTCGAACGCACGAACGAGTTATGCTACCGCAATGCACCGGCTTCTTGTTTCATTCGTCGCCGAAGGAAATGCAGTTTCGCGCCGTGTTGCGCAATCTTTATGAAAACCGGAGTGCGGCGAAAACATATGGAAGCATTGCCCGGTTGCAAAATACTGCATCCCCGCTAATTAAACATTAGCGTGTCCGTGCACCGTTAGAGCCCAGGCTCTTTTTCCATAGTTTCGCCTCGAACGTTTTTCCCCCGCGTGGCGTGTAACGAGGCTCCGTGAACTTTGCGATGGCACTCATTCCCGGAATAGTTCTGCGAACAGCATCCCATTCGATGTTAATAGATCCCAGCTGTTCGATCCGTCGAAGATAGCTGCCGTCAAACGCTTGTTCCACCGGCGAACTCGATCCTTTCCCAGTGCAGGAGAACTTCATTTTCCTTGTCGTCGATTTCGAAAGGTCTCTCGATTACTCTCGCTGATCGATTGATGCCGATCGACCACCCCGATAAAAGAGACATTGATAGAACCGAGTCGCCCGTTAAAAGCGAGACTTCTTTCCTCGCCCACTCCTCGCGGAATTAAGAGGTTTTCACCTCGTATAAAACCGTCTCTAGCAAACCAATAAATTAAACGTCCATTACGTGCCGCGACAAAACTTTATTTCGCTCGACCCCTTCGCCCACGATTTCCTCCGTCGCTCATTAGAATTTCATTGTCGTCAATTCTCCCCTTAAAGGGGACGAGAAACATTTATTTTGTGTTTGGGAATACTCGAGTCGTCGACTACCGGAGACTCAATATTTGGGAATACTCGAGTCATGGATTACCAAAGACTCAATATTTGGGAATACTTGAGTCATGGACTACCAAACACTCAATATTTGGGAATACTTGAGTCCTAGACTACCGAAGACTTAATATTTGGGAATAGTGGACTCCCAGAGCCACCATCAGAGTCACATAACTTTTTAATTACTCGACGGATGGACTCCCAATGAGCTGCCAATTTTTAAGTACTGAAATCGTGGACTGCCAATTTCCTGAAATTGTTTGCAGGCAAAATCCTGCAAGTCCGATCAGTCCTGGAGTTCTAAACTTCTTTGGTGACTTGTCCCGGTGTGTCTCTGATTGTTCGAGCGATTACATAAAAGAGGGCCGACTTTAAATAGCCTATTCCTATCAACTTTCCACAACTTCTTGGCAGGTGTAATACGAAATCTGTGTTTCTTGCTCATCTTTTTCTCACTTCATCGTCACTCGTCAATCGATTGCTGCTTGACGATTATCGATACCGGGTTACATAAGACTGTTCTTGTACTCTCGAAATGCTTTGTGGGACTTTCCCGAATGCGACGTATTGCGGAAAGAGCGTTTACCATGGCCTATGATTCACAACGTTTTAGTCTTTTTAGTTGCGCCAGGACCACTGTCGGGAATTTTTTTCGATTTAATAAAATTTATCTATCAGAATTATATAAATACTGCTCCGTGGATCCTTTCGCGATTATACCAATATCCGCTTTGTACCCCTGACACGACTATAGTGAGAATCGTGTATACAAACACGTCCTTTAGCAATGGAAACATGGGCATGACTGACGTGAGAAATAATCCTGCGGTTTCGCGTTCCCGTATCCAAACGGATCACGTTCTATTAAAATTTGGTTCATGTTCCTGTCACAGTGTCTTCCGACGTGAGAACTTTATGCAAAGGTCTGCAGACTTCTATCATTAATTCAAGTAGAAGTAGTCACTTTGACTGCTGACCTGGAGCTAACTCCATCTCACATTACTGCAACATAGTTTACAAGGTTTAAACGAGGTTGTCGTCGTCAAGGACGGCTTGATTGAGATGTACCAGCTAGGTGGATGATCACCGGCTATGCAATTTACTGGAGACGAACCTAAACTGCACGTAGGTATGCTGTGATTATCAATAAACTAATCGATAGAAACCTGATAGAGGAATTGACAGGTGTAATAAATTTCAACTGTATTTCATTGGAAGAGAGAAAGAAGATGTCCTACAGTCAAAGAGGTCTGGGGGCCTAAGGATTTCTGGACCTAGGACCTGGGGGCTTAGGTATTTGGGGGTCTAGGGACTTGAGGGCGTAGGAACTAGGGACGTAGAAACCTAGGGGCCTAGGGATTTGGAGGCTTAGGGACTTGGGGCCTTAGAAATTTGGGGGTCTAGGGACTGGAGGGCGTAGGAACTAGGGGCCTAGGGATTTGGAGGCTTAGGGGCCTGAGGCCTTAGGGATTTGGGGGGCTAGGGACTTGAGGGCGTGGGAACTAGGGACGTAGAAACCTAGGGGCCTAGGGATTTGGAGGCTTAGGGACTTGGGGCCTTAGAAATTTGGGGGTCTAGGGACTTGAGGGCGTAGGAACTTAGGGGCATAGATCTTAGGGGCCTGGAAACTTGATGGTCTATGGATTTGGAGGCTTAGGGACCTGGGGGCTTAGAGATTCGAAAGTCCACGGGTCCTTGGGGCCTAGGGACTTCAGGGCCTCAGTATCTAGAGGCCTAGAGAGTTGGGGGCCTAGAAACCTAGCGGATGAGAGACCTAAAGTCTAAGAGGTCTAGCCCAGGGTCCTAGAGTCTCAGCAGACCAGAAGTTCCAGGACCCTGGAGTTGAAAAATTCCCAACCAATCCTGACGTGGCAGGAAAGGTGTGACAATGGACCGTGACCAGGCAGAACAATTATCTCATGCAGCCGTGACAGTCCTAGAAAATCCTTTGAAAGGACCCGAGAGAACAAATGGTTGACATTTCGCGGTGGGTTACATAAAAGCTGTTTCCGAATCGAAACAGAGAAACTTCGACTATCGCCGGTAGGATATATATATGTATGTACATGTGTGTGCTGGTCGCCGCTGTGCGCCGCGGCGTGCCAATAAGACGAGAACCGCCAGCAGCGATAGTTGCCGGACAACTGGGTAACCAGTCAGCTTTCATTTTCGATAACTACCCGTTCAAATGTCTGCATTCTTTTTAAAGGTCGGTAATCGCGCGTAAGACCGTTAATCGTCAACGAAAAAAATTGTCAAACTGGTTGATAAATTTTATCAGGCGGTCCGGAGAGGGGCGGGGGGGGAGGGGAGGGGTTAAGGGAGTCCAGTTATAATTAAACTCCTGCCGGCTGGACTTATTTTTTCCTCCGGTTACGTAAGAACGTTACGATCGCTAGACCAATCGTAGTGAAAGACAATGATACTCGCTAATTTCCATTTCAATGTTCTCGAAACGCCTTTCGCGATCACCCGCCGGTGCTCGGATCGACGGAGACCCACGTGGCCGTTCTTTCCAAGAATTCGTAATTAGTGAAAAAACATTTCGTTCGTTTAACACCAGGATTACAGATATTTCTGCTTTCTAGAGGAAGAATCAGTTCAAATATTTTTCCACGGATCTAGATCGAGCAGTTCATCGAGGCGGACTTATCGGATCGCGGGGATCACTTCGAGCCGTTTCCGCGATTTTCCTATCGATTCCAGTTCCTGGATCGCAGAGCCGACTATCCGTCAGGTGTTCCGGCGATCGCTAATAAGCAAACGGGCAGAGCGCGAGGCGGAGGCGTGCAGAAACGCGAGAGAAACACGCCGGTAAAAACGTTATCCCCCCCTCGGATTCGATTAATCTTGTTTACCGGGAGCCCGGATCCGATCGACAACGATTTCCTGATACCTCCCGATCGTTTTACCGCTTTCGTTCGAACGCGAATCGAGCTCGTTAAGAATGTAGAACTTCGCTTCTCGATGTTTTAATAAATAAAAGAAAAAAAAAAGAACGAGCTGGTAGGAACAGCGGCGAGATTTCGTTATTAGAAGCGTTGGGCGATCCTGCGATCAAAGGCAAATATCTTTTTCTTGTACGAGCCACCGTTTCCGAGAAAATCGATCTGGAACACGTGTAAGACACGCGCGGCGTCCGAAGCGCGCGCCCGCCGCGAGCTACTTTGGGTCGTTCTTACTCGAAAAGGAGTTCTCTCCTATGATAAAATCTTGCTGCGCGGTTTTTCATCAATTTTTCGCGCAGAATAACAGCACAGTGAAAGACCGAATCGCTCGCTCCACTTTCAACCGTCGGCCACAGGCGAGTTCGAATAATTAGAACATTTTCTCTCGGGCACTTGTAAGTTTTGCCACGAATCAAAATTATGCACTTGCTCGTGACCGCGGCGGAATCGTTTCAGAAATGGCCGGAAAGCTGATAAAACAATTCGTACGTCGAGAATCGTGAGAGAACTTTCGTTGAAAATTAATCGGCCACGGTGAAACCCGCTTCAAAAGTTCCAGAATGTTTTTCGAGGAAGTGAAACCAGTTTTTGAACGTCTGAAATATTTTCTAGAGAAGGGAGACCCTCTTTTGTGGCCGAAATATTGTTTTCGGAGCTTATGAAATATTTTTGAGGGATGCAGGAGGGTCAGGTGTTTTTTGACAAACTGAAACCTGCTTTAGAAATATATTTCAGTCGAATATAAGAAGCCAGAGTATTTTTTAAAGAAGCGAAACCGGTCTCTGGATGCGTAAAATATTTGGAAAAGAAATTTCGAAGCTGATTTCACTTCGTCGAATTAATACTGGAAAGTAGTGTCCGCCATTCTCGTGCTAATTCGATTATTTGTTAATTTCGGAGGCGCTTGTACGCCAATGTTTGGATGTTGTTGCCGAAACCAACGGTATCGATAATTCCCTCGTTTCCATGATTCACTCGGCTGTGTCGGTAATTGGTGTCTCGTCAGTACTATCGAGAAATAGTTCCTCATTAATGGAAATCGTTTCCCCGGCGAGCCGTCCGATAATTCAATAGACGATTCACAGTGTAAACCGGTTCGACGAGTGTGGTCCCCGGGCCCCGTGGAGAAAGGGGCTCATTCACCGGGCCGGACAATAAATTATTGTATCGAATTTAACGCATAAATTGAAACAGCCGAACAATGGTATTTACGGTATCTCGTCTATTACGTGTGGGCTTCATTGTCCTCCACGTGGCGCAAAAGAAAACACACGGTCGCGGCGACTATGAATTGCGCGACCCCCTGATAAATGCTAGTCCCCCGGAAGTCTGCGCGGTTCCGAGGATAGATAATATTTATGATCCTTCGCGCAATCATTTGGTCCATAAAACACGACGTCCGCGATATAAACCACCGCGAATTAATGGGGGTACTCGACTATGACAGGTGATTTTTAAGCAACTTTGCCAATTTTTTATCAACATTCGGTCAAAGATATCGTCATAAAATTCATGCCTGCATATTTACGTAACTTTCAACAGTGGCCACAATTTTTTTCGTGGAGAAATAATCAAAATTGGCTGCAGGATAATGTCTGGAACTTGGGTACGACACCAGAGAAGTAGGGTCACGTTTGCCATGATTTCGGCTGTTTTGTTTATCCCAATTTAAAAAATCCGAATGACACTGACGTGGTAGGCCTCTGGCTAGGATCAGTGCAAAAAAGAAAAAGATATATTGCACATTCAAGAAATGGTGGCAAAATTTCGATTTTTCGACTTTTTTCCTTTTCGGACACTATAAAAATTTAATAAAAATTTCCTTTGGTGTAATTGTTGCCTAGTATATGCTGAAGATGTTCGCAAAATTTCGGTCGAATTGGTGCAGTAGTTTTTGAGATGTTAGCTCTTTCTCCAGTACACTTATAAAATTCGCCGTTTGGAGTACTGTGCAGTAAAACATTCTAAAAAAAAATTGTTGGAGCAACTCTCACCGTTTGTGAATATTTGATACATAATTCAGAGCATAAAGGATCGAAGCAAACAAGGACTTGGCCGGCCGAAAACCGTTTCAAGGCGACGAGCAGGCCGGCAGAAAAATTGCAACAGCGTTTTCCTCGTACACATTTGTGATCGAGACGTCTGGCATTTCAATAGACATTTCACGAAGCCGGCTGGAAAAAAAATCGTCTGCCCGAAGATACGGGATCGTTCCCCGGCAATCGGTTGGCTTGCTGATTTCTAATTGGTAGAAAGCAACGCGATGATGCCTCCTTTTTCCCGTTTCGCTCCCGCGAGCATCGGAACAGATTTTCCACCAAGGACAAATCGTTACACGACCGAGCGCGATAATGCGACTGTTCGACCGGTGAAAACGGTGATCGCTTTCATTTGCCGGTGGTTAATCAGCTCTGGGCCTATTTCTAGAAATTAATAACACGCCTGCGAACCGGAAACGTCTATACCAAACTCCGCAAACTTTTTCGAAATGATCTACAGCCCCGGAGTATAATTGCAAATATTTTCTTTAAGCAAGTGAGATTGGTTAAAAGGAAATTGAAAATGATTAATTTTCTGTTTTTGAATCGTTAAGGTTCGAGCTTGTGCGTCGGATATCAGGATCGATGGATAGGATGGTAGTATTTGTAAATAGGGTTGCTTTCAGCCGGGATATTTATTGTCCCGATTAGATAACAATTGCAGTATGAGATTCGCCAGATGCATTGCGCTCGATTTGCAATCGGTGTTGCGTTCCTCGCAGCGTAAATAAGAAAGCATTCCCGTGACGTTATCTAACTGCGAGAAATCTAAGAGTTCCGTTTCACTTCGTGGCGAGTCACCATAAATCAAAGCAATACTTGCGTATTATTGTCCCTATCACAGCCACGTCAAAGAATGCGCCACTAAATCAATGCAGAAAACGCGAGGAACAAAGACGAGAGAGAGAGAGAGAGAGAGAGAGAGAGAGAGAGAGAGGGAGGGAGGGAGAGAGAGAAAGGGACGGTGGACAGGCCGGAGTCATTTAATTGTAATTAAAATCGGATCCCTCATGCACGAGCATGTCACATAAATGTACCGGTTTGCTCGACGATAAATTCAATTTTAATGATTCCAACGCGGATCGAGCTGCGGCAATTAATGCCATAACGGCACGACGTAATGAGTATTCCAATATCACAAGTCTATCTAAATCCTCTCATTTTTCAGAACATTTAATAGCATTTCGTTACATTCAACCTGCTTTTGAAAGCACAAGTTCCAATTAATTTCTGGACTCACCGAGTTCAGCACTCAACTCAGGGATTCCCAAAATGCCAAAGTACTCAAGTCTTGCAGTCTCAAAAATTTGGGGAGCAGTATTCGACTCACGGAATCCCAGAATTTGGGAATACTTAAGTCGTGGACTCCCAGAGTTTGGGAATACCCAAGTCATGGACTTCCAGAATATGGGAATACTTAGGTCATGGACTCCCAGAATTTGGGAATACCCAAGTTACGGAACCCCCAGTTCAGGAATACCATTAGCCATGATGTATGCAGTCATCCCTGCCGCCGGTGCTTGAAAATGATCAAGATGTATATGTTAGCCTGCAGACATCTTTGAATTGCAACGTTCTGCGTACAGAGGCGCGCAGACCTCCACGAAACCCGCTATTAACCAGCCATAGGTTTCCCTGTCCGATCGCGTTCAGAAATTGGCGCAACTCGGAGCAATCAATTACCCAGTGTTGCTCCAGAAATGATCTCCGACCAACAGAGCGACTGTGTTTGCATAAATCCCGGTCGAACGACGAAAAAACCAATGTGGTAAATTAACGCGGAACTAGCTTGATACCTTGTGTACATTTCCCGGTTGTCCCCTCCCCACACAAACACGCACACGCACGCACACGCACATACCCAGTCTCCAATCAAGTAGAAAAAGAATCATCGATGGGACACGGTGTGTACACGCTCCAAGCAAATTTATTGCTACGATTAAGAGTACGTGAGCGAGGATCGCCGCCTCTTTTTCGCAGGATCGCGATCTCCATATGTGAATCCGCGTGGCCGACACTTAGGCGAACCACCTGTTGCGCAAGGAATCGCTGATTGGCGGCGTGGAATCTTTATTTTTGATTAGCGAGCTGCAACGGGCCGCGGTCTGGCATTAAGAAAGCGTGCCTCGACAGTGTCACTGATTGATGACTGTATGAAGACAATCTAACCTGGGGGGATTCGCTCGGTTCGCCTGTAGGATCTTCGATCGATCGGGACGCGTGAATCTGTCCTTCAACGAGATATGCTTGCCTTTGAAAAATTACGAAATCCCTAAATTCTCATTACGATTAGCCCCGAGGGCATAGCTGTCGAGTGGGGCACTTAAAAGTATCGGGAGTTCGTCAGTTGAGTACCCTAGAGTCCTTGGAGGCCACGAGTTGTGTATTCCAAAGTACTGAGAGTTCACGAACTGAGCCAAGTAGTTTATAGTGTTGGGAGACCACGAATTGGGGACTTCAGAGTTTTAGGAATCCATGAGAGTTGAGTATCGAGGGCTGTGGAAGTCCATGAATCGAGTGTACTCCAAATTTTTGGGAGTCCATGAGCCAAGTAGTTTATAGTGTTGGGAGACCACGAATTGGGGACTTCAGAGTTTTAGGAATCCATGAGAGTTGAGTATCGAGAGCTGTGGAAGTCCATGAATCGAGTGTACTCCAAAATTTTGGGAGTCCATGAGTCGAGTACTTTGGAGTCTTGGGAGACCATGAATCAAATACTTCAGAATTTTAGGAGTCCATGAGAGTTGAGTATTGAGAACTGTGGAAGTCCATGACTTAAGGACACTCCAAAATTTTGGGAGTCCACGAGTTGAGTACTTTGGAGTCTTGGGAGACCATGACTTGAATACTCCAGAATTCATAGAGGACAGTTGGAGTACCCAATTCATTTCAGACAATATTCTGAACGACTCCACGATTACTGTGATATATTTTCATGGAACGAGAGTGGAATAAAAATAGTTTCCAACAAATTTCCAACTGTGCCTAATTTTCCAAGCACGTACGACACGACTATTTTGCAAATCGAAGTACCCGGATAAGCAGCAGCCGCGCGCGGAGAACGACTTAGATGGCGAAACGAACGTTACCTGAGGAATCCTGGAAGCGTCGATGACTGGTCGCCGGTAGATCGATCTCCGTTCGACGACCCCTGCGCGATCAGCGGAGCGGCTACAGCACAGTGTCTTCAAGACGGTGGTAGGCTATCGGTCCCTAGACGCACGCAGGATGACGCGCATGTTAACGCACAGGGCTTCCTCACAGTCGGCACAACTCATTCTATCCGGACACGTGAGTCTCGCGCGAGCATCCTCGGGCCGGGCTTCGCGTCGGGATCCGACACCACCGAAACACAGAACCCCGATTTATCCTTTGCCCCGCGCCGTCGACCGTCACGACGATTCCCGATCGTGTTATCCACCTGAGATATCCGTCGCCGGTAAACACTTTCTCCCTCCTCCCTTTCCCTTTCTCTCTCCGGGCGGCCTCCCTCCCCCGCGCGCTGTTCGCAGAGGCACGAAAATAACCGTGATTGCACAGAGAACACGTCGACGATTTCTTCGAGTCACGAATTCCTAGGCCGAGCGTAGAAACCGGCACGTGCCGCCGACGATCGGACGACCGGCACGAACCTAACCGGCTCTAACCGTGTCCACGAGCCTCGCCGATGGATCCTCTTCCGTGTGGACCTTCCTTCGACGCCGGAGGATGATCTACGGGTCCCACAGAGTCGCCAGAAAAATCGAGGAAAAATCCGCTCGACGAATCAACTCGACTCTCTTTCGAGAGAGAGGAAACCTAAAAAGCGGTTTGCACCAAGCGAACACTTCCCGAGTGAAAGAAAAAAAGGAGAAGAAAAGATCGAGATCGGGAAACGAGACCCTCGTCTCCGGGAGGGGAAACCACGAGATCACCGTCCGCCAGGATCCACGTCCGGATTCGTCAACCTCGCTCCGTGGAAGCGATCGTCAGACTAAAGTCATCGTTCCACTGGAAACCGAGTACGTGCATGGGTTTCTTATCCCTCCTGTTAGCTCGAAATCCGTTCCTTCTCTCTCCTTCTCGCGAGCGCTGTGCCTCCCTGTTGCCTGGAACTCTTACTACCTCTCTCTCTCTCGCTCTCTCTCTCTCTCTTGCTCACTCTCGGTCTGGCTTTCTCTCTCTCTCACACACTCCGATGGACACACTCTCTCCTTCTCCCTCTTGCCGATTCTGTCATCGACGACCTGTGTGGTAGGGGCACCAATTCCAAGGATACCGGGCGCCGATTGGAGAAAAAAATTTCGTGGACACTTCGGAAATTTGTTGATGCCTCCTGTTGTTAGTCACTCGGTCGGTGACATTGTTGCTGGAAGGGGAAATACGACTGCTAGAGGCTCACTCGATTTTCGGGTACCGGAGAGCCTGTTGAGGGTGAGCTTTGGGAATTTTTTTCACGAAAACCGATTGAAACACCTTCACGAAACTTTGCGTACTTACGCAGACATATTCGAACCACGTTCGTGAATTTTTGTACGTCGCTGTAACCAAAATTGTGATAATTATCGACCAATTTGTGGAACTGTAAAAATTCGTCTAAAAATGGCACCTACACAATTTTTATCCTCCTGTATTTTTCTTGCAGATTTATTTATTCGAATGTTATAATAGTCTAGGAATTGTATTCTGTGTGAATGATTTAAAATTGTTTCTCTGTGGTCCGCGGTAGAGAATAATTTTTCGGAACGCGAGTAATGGCAAATCCGGCTCGGTTAGGGGATGAAAGAGAGAGTGGCTCGAGCGGCCGTGCTCGGAGCGATTTTATTTTCGCTGAAAGTGATCTACGAGCGACTGGTTTCCAGGCAGGAGGGCGGAATTGACGGAAAGTCGATTGGTCTTGCTCGCGTAGCTGAATTCGAACGGCGAAACAAGAGGTAACGAGTGAATTGTCGCGAAGGCCATCCAGCTCACTTTTCCCTCGCACTTTTCTCAGCTGATTTCTTGGCCTCTTGTTGCGGGCACTCTCTTTCTCTCCGCCTTCCTGTCTGTTCTATTTTCGTTTCGCTCTCGTGTCCAGTCCCGGGGGGGAAAAGTATGAATTCCATCGCGTTATCTCAATGCCGTCTAATCAATTCCTTTTCCCCATTTTAACGTAACGGATTCTATCGATCTATTGTTCTCGAATCAATCATCGCACGCGCCGACTACACTCGGGAATTCCACGGATTCCTCCCGTGTAAAAATAGAATCGATTCGACGAGCTTAGGAAAAGTCGCAGGACACGATGGATAGTCGATCGAGCCGGTCGAATTGTTTAATCATTTACGAGCGACGGTTTTATGACGCGTTGCATAATGCACCGATGTTAAATTGACCTCGGCAACTTTAGGAAAGTATCGGTTATCGATTCTTTCGCTGGCCTGCATTTCTTCTCTCCCCACAGCCGCGTACCTTTCAGGTAATTGTTGGCCAGCGAGGAACGAACGTTGTAATTTCGGCAATGTCTGTTATTCGTATCAAATGTTCCACTTGTAAGCGTGTAGTTCGTTCTCCAAACATAGTTTATGGGAAAGTACAGACGAGGCACGGTAATCTCTGTGTAATCATTTCGATAGTCCAACGAGGGAAGTATTTGTTCCCTGCTGTGTAAAACATTAACGCACTAACAAATTTACACTCCTGAATTTTAAACAAAGATTAAGTAGAAATTGAGTTCGGTCTATCCTGAAGCAGATCCAGGTCAGATGTAGGTCAGGATTGAATCAGGTCTTCATTAGGGCCATGTTTGATCAGGTTTGTAACAGTTGTTGATCAAATTTGGTTTGTGCCACGCTATGATCGAGATAGATTATGCCTGAGCTGGGGCATGCTTGTGTTAGGACATGCCAGATTTGGTGTCTGTTCGAGTTGGGGCATGTTTGAGCTAGTTTGTGTTTGAATTAGGGTGTATTCAAGTTGAGGTATGCCCGAGTTGAGGCATATCTGAGCTGGTATGTGTTTGAATTAAGATGTGTTTGGGTTGGGGCACGTTTGAGCTAGTGTGTGTTTGAATTAGGGTGTGTTTGAGTTGGAGCATGTTTGAGCTAGTGTGCGTTTGAATTGAGGTGTGTTTAACTTGGGGTATTCCCGAGTTGAGACCTGTTTGAGTTGGGGTGAGCTTGTGTCAGGGTTTGTTTGAGTGAGGATATGCTCGAGTTGGGGCGTGTTTGAGCTTGTGTGCGTTTGAATTTTGGGTATGTTTGAATGAGGGTGTGTTTGAGTTGGAGCATGTTTGAGCTAGTGTGTGTTTGAGTTGGGGTGTGCTTGTGTCAGGGTTTGTTTGAGTGAGGATATTGAGTTGGGGCGTGTTTGAGCTTGTGCGTGTTTGAATTTTGGGTATATTTGAATTAGGGTGTGTTTGAGTCGGTGTATGTTTGAGTAGGGCCTGGTTTGAACACGCATTAAGTTTAATCTGTCCTCTCCCTGACTTTCAGCTGCCTCAGACATAATCTTACCTAGAGTACGACGAGGTATCAGCACCAAATCAAGATTGTGTCACCATATGGGACTCCGACCAGTCGAACCGCTGCGGCACATTGTCCGAAACGTTTTTTAAGAGGAGCAGGTAGGAAACAGGGGATTACAGGGCCGTGTACAGCAACGATTTCACACGTTCGTACATTCTCGATGGTTTCCTAAGCGTGTTGAACAGTCCCCGGTGGCCCAAGATGAATGACAATCCTGTCGCGACACGGTTCGTCAGGTCGGCCGACCCGCAAAAGAGTATACACTAATAACTGGAGCAAAGCTTGTTGTGTAAGCCGGTGGGTGGCCGCCTTTCTCTGCCTTCGTCGGCCAGGTTTAATACGTCTCGTAGTATGCGAGAACACCGATTCCCGTGGCGACGGGGATCGGATTCTTTTTACGCGCGGCGACATTAGAGCCCCGGGATCGGCTTTTGTGTAATAATTAGAACGGCGTCGGCAGACCCGAGATATTTTAATTATACCAGGCTGTCTTAATTGTGCCTAATTGCGGTGTCGGGATACAGACCGAACCGAGTCCTCGACGAAAGTCGATATCGCACGGGAAATATTAGCACCGTGTCGACGCGGACCAGAATCATCGACCACGCGCAGCGCCCGCGTAAATATTTTTATATCTTCGTTCCTGCTGCATATTTTTTAACGAAAAAATTAGCACATACACCTTAAACGTAACACTAACTGCCATAAAAATTTCATAAATATCCAACTCATATTTTCTTTACAAAAAAAAATCGTGACCTTACTCAGGCACTTACTGACCTATGTTCAGTTTTTATTAAATTAAAATTATTCCAGGCAAGGAAAAGTTAAAATCTCTGGTAGAACCGTTGATTACGATATTTCTGAACAGTAGGGACAAAAAATCTGTCGAATGGTAGCCCTGGTATTTTTTCTACGTAAAATTAAATCATTCCTTTTTACTTTGAGAAATTGGTCCCCGGGGACGTTAATGGTGTAAAAATTCCTGCGTGTAATGGGCCCGCTTTTCCCCGTGAATTACAAAATTAGAAAATCACCGGTGCCATTATCTCCGTCATAAAACGGGCGAAATTAATTCTTGGCTGTTTGGCGAGCGCGGGATTAGAAACTCCGAATGGCGCTGGCAATTACGATCGCTTTTCAATGCCTCGCCGCGGTTGCAGTCAACAACGATAATAAAGTTACGACAGACCGGTGTTAATGTTATGCAGGGACCGCGGGCTGGCCTCGTATTGTTGTGCCAATCGGTCCTACCAGCGCATAGATCGACCCTCGGACAGTATCACCCTCGGAGAGCGTTGCCAGATGATAACACTTTCACTCGGTTAGGTTGACGATCATTAATCAATCGTCGACGAGATCGGGACGGGTCGTAGGCTTGCGACTTTTGACCATTCAATCGCACCTTGATCTTTCCGATTTTTTTTTCAGACAACCACACTATCGATTCTTTCGAAACTTTTTCAGCACTTTACCGTGACATTTGTGTGACCGACTGTATTTTTGTTTGACCGAGAAAGAAATATTTTTCAGTCAAAAAAATTCGGAAAGAGAACATCGCGTGTGCAGGAGTTTGCGACTTTTTCTATGAGAGTAGAGTGGCTGTCTATCGTGAAGTGTAACTTCGTTAATTGTATGAATTTTTCAACGAAATTTTTAGAGAATGTAGTGGAAGGATGACACCATCCACCTGTAGGATGGCAGCTGATTGGCTTAATTAGGTTAATTACGCGAAGCGGTTGAACTTTCGCACAGTTTTGATCGGGCAAAAAGAATCTAAATGTCACCGACAACTCTGCAATCGTGTTATGACACCGATTTCTAGCGACATTTTCTCGGACGAGTTAATGCGAAAGATCTAATTAAAAAGGATGTCTTGATAGCTGAGAAATATGGCTGCTGGTAGGGCAGACGGTTAATGCGAGAGATTCGGACATCTGTTGGACACACTATCTCCCAGTCGCCGAGCTCGAGGTGTTACGTTACTGTTGAAAGAGAATGGTAACGAATGTTGCACGATGGACCAAGGTGCCATTTCTGGCCCAAAAATCAATTTTATAGTTTTACAATTTGCAAACATGTACAATAATCTGTAGCAGAAATACTCTGAAGTCCATCGTCCAACTAAAAAAAAAAACAAATTTTGTACTGCACGAGAAACAACAATAAACAAACAAAATTGCAAAGAGCAACCCCCAAAATTCCATAAAATCAAACTAAGTTATCTAATGAAATAATAATTGGAAAAAATTAAATGCATGATACTCAGCAGTCCTCCAACTTTCCCGCGTATTATAAAATTCTATTATAAATTTTAATAATAAAATTATTATTATTAAAATTCATTGTAAAACCAGCACACAAATAATTGCGTCACTCGCATAGGGGTGACGTGGCATTGAACGTGTTAAGAAATTAAATGTAATTGTACAAGCGATTGGAACTAGGGTCGAATATTTTTGTGTAGACTTTTCAGATGATTTTTAATGATTGTCTTAATTGCGAGATGTAGAGGGGGTTACACTTGTGTGGCCCGTGATCGGCGAGCAATTTACCGGTCGGCCCGAAAGAAAAGCGTTGTAAATGTCCCCTGCTCTTTTCTAATCATATTAGCATATCTGGGTGAACCGCGGTCTCGGGAGTGATTGTACAGATACGCAGCCACCAGAGGCCATTTCCTTTTATCGTTCTTGCGGACAGAGCGACAAATGCCGTGTAAGTGCCACGCGGATATGTGACTGTCGTAAGCTCTCCCACTCGTTCGCCGCCACGTACTTACTCGCCTCTGTTTCTCTGATATCCAGCAGATATCTCGTTCCTGTTTTGCAAGCGGCGCTCGATCCGCGATCGATCTACCGATCTACACGTCGATCCTCCATCATCGCCTCTCGATACCGTGCCGAGCAAAAATTATTCACAACGACACGCGTAAGTGTCACAAATGATCCCGATACAAGAATAAATATCAAATAAACATACACGCCGCAATGGCTTTCAAGGTTCCGCAAGGTCAAATCTGAACGAAATATTCCGAACATTTTCTAAAATAATACACAATGCGTGTCAACGAGAAACACAAGGAAATCCAATAACACAAAATGCATCTATTTTTGCTGACCTTGTGCGACTTCGAAGGTCGCTATGAATCACTGCCTTGGTCGAAACGTACACTATCAAATTTACACAATATTGAAAAGACAATCGCAGTGTAGAAATTTGTTGAAAGAGGGCTCGACCAGGCGTTAAAGTATTAAGTAAAGTTGTCTGTCCTCGTCCGGGGTTCGAGAAAAAAAGAAAAGGAGCGGAGTTATCGATTTCTTCGGACGGATTTAATTCCTCTGTGCCAATCGCGCACCAGAATTACGTCAGGAATCGCACTCGCGGCGCCATTTTCGGCGCGATTTCGCCACTCGCCGATCCTTCGAGGATAACGGAATCGGGCAGGGGAGCAACGGGTTGTAATCGGCCGGCGATACGTGTCGCCGGGACGCGTTTCTTTTCGGCGGGGGCCAGAGAAGAATGAAGACCGTCCCGCGGAGTCCGACAAGAAACGTCTCCCCCGTGAAGCTGTGACTTTTTGCCGTCGGCCGATGGATATTACGTAACCTGTCCTTTCGATCCGCGCCGGGGGACCTTTATTTCCCTCCACGTCCCGACATCTGGCAAGCAGATCGTCCGCGATTCCTCTTTCCACCGGCATGGTTAATTGAAAGATCGCGTATCTATCTCTGCGGCTAATGTGCTGCGAGCGTAATACCAGCGACGATTTCGATTCCCACTGCTGCGCTTGTTGTAAACAATAACGGTCACAGAACAAATTTGGTTTCTTCCTTTCGGATGGAGACGTTCTCCATTTCGATTAGAAGATCCAATCTCTTTTCTTTCTCAAAGCGTCCCAACAGGTCCCTTTTATTAATGGAAGACACTGTATGCCTTCGTTACATGAAAATCTTCAGACATCCGTTAATTAATGTTCTGTTAAGAAATAGCTCGGATAACTTTCATTAACCCCCTCTAACGAAAATCTAACTGAGGCCTGCTTTTCATCAGAAGTGTTTATTTATCCTTATTTATCTTAATTCAGAATATATTGATCTACGGCCTGCTATATTGATCTATCCTGCTCTATCCTAGCCTATCTTAGCCTATGGTAGTCTATCCTAGCCTATGCTAGCCAATCCCACCCTATCCTAGCCTATCTTATCCTATGGCAGCTTATCCTACCCTATCCTAGACTATGTTAGCCTATGGTAGCCTATAATAGCCTATCCTAGCCTATCCTAGCCTATGGTAGCTTATGGTAGCCTATCCTAGCCTATCTTAGCCTATGGTAGCCTATTCTAGCCTAGAGCGTGATCTACTACCCTTAATTATTTCCTAATATCCTAATCTAACAACCCTCTTGCCGGCCTCTCGCGTTGCTCGCAGCCCTGGCTCGTAACACGGAATAGCCATTTTTCTTGGATTCTCGCTGGAGACCAAATCAGGATCTTATAGAGACCCGATGGGGTCCTAAATGGACCCCGTTAGGTCGAAATAATCCGATTAGAATATATCTGCATAGATCTGAATCTAAACAATTAGAGTGTAACGAGGTCCTGAATGTTCTCCTAGTTCAATTAGGGAGAAGTACAAGCGAGGCGAACGAAATGATCTTTTCATTGAAACAAAAAAAAGATAGTAATGAGGTATTTTAACGACTAAAAAATGTGCGATCTTTGCCGAGACAAACTGCGAGCGTGTTTTTGCGAGGCATACCGAATCAATTTCAATTGATTAAGTCTGTCAGCTATGGATTCGATAAAAATGGTAATGTAAAGGGTCAATCAATTCTGCGATTCGTGGAAGGACCCCCTGCAGGCAGTGGTCAGCCTAATGCAATTAGAATCACTCGTGCGGAATGCAGTTTAACGGAATCGTTCGATCGGTGCGCGGAACGGCTCGGCCGCGGCGCGGCGTGGCATGGCGGCGCGAAAAGATCTCATATTGAGCGTCGGATCTGACCGCGGCAGGAAAAGAGCAAGAAACGTTGCGAAAGAAATCGGCACAATACCTAAATCGATGACGAAGTGACCGGCAGGCCGGTCGAAAGAAACCGGCGGACTATGCGGGACATAAATCACCGTTAAAATGCAGGCAAAAGCAGTGTTCGTAATTTTTCCGTCCCCCTCCCCAACCCGGCCACCGGTGTGTGACACCGTCGGTCGCAAGGTTTTCTAGAGAAAGCAACATTTACATAAGGACTCCGGAGAGACCGATACATACACCCGTGGCCGGGACTGGACAATTGAATTTTGAAATCGCGCGGTCTACCACACCCACGATTACCCCGGGGGGTGCCACCTTGAACCCCGGTCCCGGCCATATGATTAACGACACGAGGGCGTTCTAATTGGCCTTCGTCTCGGAACGAAGCGCGAAACGCGGCTCCGGAATGCGCTCCGCATTCCTCGCCGATATAAATTTTCAAGGTGACCTCCGCGCGACGAAATAATCAGGTCAAAAACTGGACCGAACAATCCTGTCGCAAGAAAAGAAAAACAATTTCGCCAGATCGAACGATAAGACCCCGTCCGATTTTGCCTTCAGCGAAGTTAGCCAAGGTACCAGTCGACAACACCCACGCTGTTCAATTTGTAGATTATGTCAGTCGAATATTCCTTTTTCCTTTCAGAAAGCAACCGGCAATTCTGGTAGAGTTTCTCGCGCTGAACGCGACTCCGAAAACCATTTTTCTGTACCGCCCTCGGTTCCTGAGATATTTAACTTTGAAAAAATAAAATTTTCAATTTTGACCACGATTTGTGCTGCGACCGTAACAGCTAGGGGAATAATTCTTGCTTAGGATGATTCTGGAGACTCTCGAGGATACTGTAAGACATCTGGTTTTTATAAAGTTATACGTTATCGATTGTTGAGAAATTTCATTTGGAGAACGGTCGAATTTTTGAGTTGAAGAATCTTTTGTACTTGAACCATGTCGGTGTAGTTGGTTCGGTGAGAATTTTATTTTTGATTTTTAGTGTCGCTGCTGCCGCAACCACAGTTTTATTGGCCAGCTGAAATCGGTGTATGGTAATGCAAAATTCTTTGCTACCATTCGGGGAACATATTTATAATTGACGAGCGAACGTTCTCAGGACTTTTACTTCGGCTTTCGATCGCCATTCGGTAGCGCCGCAACAAAACGCTCTAGTTTCGATAAAAGGACATTGAGCAACCGATAATGACCGCGGCCCAGTTGGTACGCCGCTACCGAGGAACAATCGTATGCGTGCAATTTTCTGTTGTCTCGTTGAGCACCACGTGGTCCCTTGGAAATGATCATGGGAAAAATGCGATCAAAATTCTTCGGTAGTACTACTCTATTTCTAAAATAAGCAACATTTAAATTCTCTTTGATTTTTATATCTTAAAAGCACTTATAATTAAGTGACTATTATCTGTTCTATTCAAATAATTTTTCTATAATGTTTAGGACTGGAGGAAATATTTCAGAATGCTAAAAAATCATTGCTTTACGGCCTAGAACCTTCCCCCATAATGTCGCGTTACTTATAAAACGCAGCGAGACTTTACAAATCAGCGAAAGCAATTTCATATCCAACCCCAATGGCTAAATCGCAGAGACGATGCTAAGGAGGAAGTACTATACTTCCACGAACAACCGCTAGGTGACAGCGCCATATCAGCCAATGAGATCTCTAATACAATAGCCTCGACTGCTCCCGAGCGTCTCGTTACGTCCCAACTCACGCGACCTTACAGGCGAAATTGAGTAAATAACAGAAACGCTATCCTTTATTGTAGAGGCGTAAAAAATAGTTTATTACTGTACAGTGCATTAATGTGGTCTAATTAATTAATAAACAGGCTTGATAAAGCGCTCCTCTATCTGCTTCGTTAACAGAATTTCTGTATAACACTTTCAACAATGTCATGTATTTTATTAATGTAATAAGTCTTTTGCATTATTCTTTCTCCACTAATTCTGCTTTAGCATCCTTGTTCCTTATATCGACTATGACCTGTGAATTGAACAATTCGTTTATATTTTATCTCAAGTCTGTCCCTAGGAGTCACTCACTTTTCCAGGTGATTTGCTCTTTTGTATGAAACCCATTGCATCGTTTATATTGCACAGTCCGACGGTGAGCGCGCAGGTGGGTTTAATGAGACCCTCCTCGAAAAATTGTAGGACGTCCTCGCCAGCTTGACTGATCAAACAAACACAGTAAACAGAAAATAATAATCCCTTGATTTATTAAAATAATGTGTGTACCGATATTCCTCGGGTTTCTTTTCCTTGTACTCTCTCAAACTGAACCCAGTTACCCTGAAATGATCCGCATCGGTGTCGGTTATGATCGCAGTTGATCCAGCAATTACTAACCGGCCTTGAAGATAGTCATTAACAGAAAATAAAGTTATCCTATGCTTGAAGAATTGTCTTATCGATTTATACCTTCGCGAGATAGGTGATGTACAACTACAGCAAAGTTGTCGTCTCGCAACAGGTCTTTCATTGTCGCGCCGCTTTTGTAGATACCGGTGAAACTGAAAAGACGACACACCTGCTGCCACTATTCATTACCTGATCAAAGCCTCGCGTAAGAATCATCGCGATTGTTAAATTACCGATTCCCCGGAGACACATATCAACTTACCAGCTCATCACTTTTTTCAAGTGCTCCCCATCAGCATCAGCAAAAATGGCCTTAATGTCTTTCTCAGCTGCTATCTCCTCCAATTGTTTCATTACCTTGCCTTCCTTGTATTTCAAGGTCGCGAGGACTGTACCCTTGCGTCTGGCTAGGTGTGCCCCTTCTTCGGTGGCACAGACCCCTATCACCTGGATCAATGATTGCTCTAACAGTCCTCTACCTCTTAACATATTTTGACAAAATTTTACCGAGAAATTGCAGATAAAAATAAATACATGTGAAATACTTTTTCAGAAACCCATAAATCTCATCGGAATTAGCGTGTCTGGATTTGTTATGTCTATCGTTAGGGCTTAGGGTCTGACCTTAGCTTTGTACACATTAGCAGCAAGGTCGGTAGCTGCTAGGCCAATGCTGCTCATCCCCACATTAATAATAATGATATCATCCTCCTGGAGGATTACTTTGCTCTCTAATGCAAGCATTGCCGTGACATAGTCGTCGATCAGACTAACTGCGTCAATGGTCTTAACCTCGGCTGATAGCTTCCAAATGTCCTGCAAGGGTTGCTTGTATTTCATTGTACAAAAACACAGGGACGATCGGTTGAACAAACTTGTTTACTTCAACGTTGGCAATGCACTGTTCACTGAGACCCCCGAAACAGTCTTTGTTCAGTGCAACCACCTTGTCCCCGACCTTGTACCCACATTTCTGCGCCTCCTCCCCGACCTGGACCAATTTGCCAGAAAACTCCTGACCAAGTATCATCGGCAAATTCGGTTGAAAGGTGTACGAATTTTCGGCTAGCAGGACGTCTGATGCGCTCAGAGTACTATACTGCACGTCCACGACGACCTGGCGGTGTAAATCATTCATCGTTTCGATTTAGCGTTTCAGGACCAATAATATTTCTTAGTTTGTCATTTTGGTCTCGGATTTCTTCCGCGTGGTTTATTTTTACTTTGCGAACTTACTTCGTTCGGTTGTGATATCTTTGGAGGCTCAAAATGATCGACAACCAGAGGACCGCCAAAGTGTTTCAGCGCTGCGGCAGCAATTGTTTCACAAGCCGGATCGTTCTTGCTATCCAGGTTAGGTTTGTGATACTTCGCCGTGGTGCTGAATTCAATCAGCCTCGTTCGTATTGGAAATTTTCTGAGATGATATTCGCAAAAATTGGTTAAAACTCTTCTGCTCAGTGTGACCGACATTTTTGAAATTGACATTGGTGTATTTCACTGGAGATACCATTACCATTACTGTCCGAATTATCGTACAGTGTTGCGGGTGCGCGCCAAAAATTCAAACGTCGAACCAGATCAAATCGAAATTTCTGTGTACCGATAATTTGAATATTTAAAAAAAATATTAGCCTAGTAACCGACGATCTAATATCCTTGAAGCATGACTTAATTGCGGCAAAATTGTTTTTCGTGCAAGCAGAAATTAATTAACAAGAATTCTATAATGTAGATAATGTTGCTTTTACCAAATTACATGACTTTTATATGGATCGTTTGCGCGTAATTATTAATAAGTGGGAATTACAAAGGATTGTGTTCCATTATACAGGAATAATTAAAATGTTAATTAAGAACGCAAAGTTGGTGCAAGTACTTACCGATCACGAAATCTGTTGCATATCCAAGGCACAATCCAATTTCTGTTAAAGACGATGGAAAATGTTTCAGCGAGAATGCCATAGAGACCACGGACAGAAATTAACTATAAAATAAAAAAGAACATAAACACTTTGAAAAGAGAACAACAAAAACTACGATTGCTAAAAGTTTTAACTAGTAGAAACAACAAAAATTTCTTAATTCGTGACACTAAACGATTTTTTTAAATGTTTTTGTAATCCAAAACCTAACGCACGTGTAAGGAAAAGTTTCACAACATGGTGCAATCCTCACGCGCAAAATATTTACAAAATTGTAACCGACAAGTGACACCAGCTTCACAAACATGTGACTCGCTTAGGTTTCAATTGAATTATGCTACTTGTTCACCATACCTGGAAACAAAAAAAAATATAAGTGGCAAATCACCGTTTTTTCGGGATGAACGAATAATAAAATAAAAAAGAAGAGCACTATGAACAGTCGACACGGAACGCGTTGAAAATTTCAGGATTTATTTTAACCGGAAGTGGTTCGGACCCGACGATAAAGTATTGTTCCTCCACAGGGTTTAAAAGGAAACTGATTCGCTCGATTTTTGTTTCTACCGACAAAGTCGGTCCTCCCCACCAAGCTGTCGGCCCATTTTATTGCTATTTTTTTGCATGCTACCCCCACCATGCTAGGTCATTCTTCATTTCATTTTCACAGAGGATGCTTACATAAAAATAATTTCAGCTTTTTTGAAATTATGTATTACAAACTGAAATTCAATTACAGATAGGTAAAATTCAAAGAAAAAATACTAAACTGTTTTTTAGATAAAAGGAAACAATTTATTTTTATTTTATTTTTGGTACTAGATAATAAATAATTATATTTTAAATGCTAGATACAATTTTTAAAATACAAATGTCTGCTTTTAGTTAAAAAATTGTTAACAATCTGTGGTTGGATTTCAGTACACGTAGACAAATGTTGATTAGGTAATTAAATGTACGTACCCTAATGAAATGTTTATGTAAAGACTCGCGGGGTTGGTTGTATGAATGATAATAGCGTAATTAGTTGGAAGTTTATTTCAAATTAATTCTTCCTCGCAGAACTGTAACATTGGTCTGTTAACATTAGTTTATTATTATTGCATGTGTTATTTTACATTAACTGAAAAAGGAATACATTCGTAAAGTACAAAGCATCTGAATTATATACTCGTTATGTTAATATCATTTTGCAATTGATTCGCCCTTTTCTTCCTGCTATTTTAATGATCGGTACATGATTATATCTAATAACAGAGAAATATGTTAATAATTCGATACGCTTCTAAAGAATCGGTGAAAAAGATTAAGTACAATCCGTAATACACTCGTATAATACAACGAATGAGAGAATGATCGAGCAATCCGCCCTCGCATTGTTCGTCCTCATTTTTTTTATTTATTTATATACTTTTCTTTATTTCATAAATGATTAAAAAATACAAACAGTGAATAATCGTTAACGAAATCAATCGATCACACTGAACGAAGCGATGACGTCGAAGAATCCGGATGAAATCTATTCGTTGACAATTATATCATTCCATGCGAGTCAAGCAGTATGGCCAGCCGTACCCATCAGCACTATCACGAAACAGTCATGGCGCCACAGAGGAAAATTGTTAATTAATCATTTAATCCCCTCTTAAAAACGAACGCGGATCGTAGAAACTAAATTTCATGACCAGATTAATGTTTAAAAGTATAAGACGGCGACGAGTATGACTAGTATGTTATTAGAATCATTCGTTAGAAAAGTATTAACCCTCGGACGGCGCGGTGTGGGTCCATTTTGACCCAGCACCACAAATATACTAATTCCAGAAATTCCAATTTTTCGGCAGTTCAAATCGATATTTATCAACACGACGTTAAAACAACGTGGATCAGATCAGCGTGGGTCCATTTTGACCCGGAACCAGAAATATCTCAATCGCAATCTCAGAAATTACCTGTCTGTCCAAACCATTGTCTATTACAACAAGATTAATGTGGATTAGATCAGCGTGGGTCTATTCTGACTCAATGAATTAAGCTCCAAAAATTATAAAAAAAAAACTTTTGAACATAAGGACTTCAGTGGATCTAGCCCTAGCTGCTATAAAATTTTCAAAATTATCCACCTCGCGAGGGTTATACTTGTTCGAAACTCCTTCTTGTTAGTTCCAATAAAACTAAACACTATTACGCTTAGAATACTTCGTTCACACTTTACAGTGACGAAGCAACGGAAAAGCGTCTACGTCAACGAAATACCTATCGGTTTTAGCTACATTTAACGTTTCGACTGTTTTCGAATTTTCTGTTTGGAAAACATACTGGGGGGGAATGAGAACTATACTGCAATTTCATGATTATCACGGTCTGATAAAAACTCTAGCTACGTTACATAGAATGAACAATACGAACACCTTTGTTCCCACTCTCGGTGACTTTGCACTGTCCAATAGCAATTTTGCACTTCGACAACCAGTGTGAATCCCAAAATCATTTTTTGAATCTGCCTCAATTTTTGAGAAATTCATTATATTATAGTAACAGTCTGTAGAGTCATTCTAAATAAGAATCATCCTCATGGCTGTTACAGTTATCCCAGAAAAAATTCTCAAAGTTGAAAAAGTGATTTTTCTTGAATATTGAAGAATCGTCTACTGGTTCCCGAGAGAAGATAAAAGTGAAAATTGTTTGGACAGTGGTTATCAAGAGAAAATGCTAGGTCCTAAGCATTTTTTGTTGGTAGCATAGCTGGGTTACAAGAACACATACGTCGACAAGAGTTCGTCTATGAAATTTCCTCGTTACAACATATCAAAACGGTATACTGTGTGCATTCACGTTCGATAATACTGTGAATGTTGTCTTGTGTTTATAATCCTACGCAGAATATCAGGATATTACTGCCCACTGTAGTGTCGACTCGTGCACTTATGGTTGATCAGTAAAAAGCGCACGAGTCCTTGCGTTTGTCTTTTCGTGTGTTTTACGTGTCTCTCTCTCTTTTGGTTTAGTATACAAAAGTCTCGATTACAAACGTTAGTACAAAAGTCTTCGATCACAAACGTTAGTACAAAAGTTCGATTATGCGAAAAACTATTGTTACCTTTCCCGTCGCTTAGAATTCAAAAACGTTTTACGTTTAATTACGTTTAAATCTATGTGTCTGGAATGCTGCGTTAATATAATACTTCTAATTCAACGTCGATGTTGTTACATCAAAAAGTCATTTGTATCTCGTTCGAATGTATACTCTCTCTTTTTCTCTGTCTCTCTCTCTCTCTTTCTCTTTCTCTCGTACAATCGGTGACAAAAATCATCATGATCATTATCATTACTATTTTCCTCGGCTCCTTTTTTGTTGTGCAACAAGATTCAGTTCTATCGATAAACACAAAAAAAAAGGAAGATGTAGCGTGACGTGAACCAAAAGCAATTCGAAGATCGTTTCGTCGAACACATCGTATCTTTTTTTCTTTTCTGTATTGTGGATGAAATTTTACAATAATTCTGATCGAACGCCAACAAGCTCGCAATCGATTAGGTCGTTCTCAACGAAATTTCTCGGCTTGACGGCGATGACTCTGATTCAATGATCTTCTACCCTACACCACCGTTATAGTCATCGTACACGCGATCAAAAATTTTCGTGGAATACTTTCATTACCGATGCACAATACTGGGCCACGGTACAATTTAAAACAAAAAAAAACACAAATACGTATAACCAAAAAATAAATTAAACTAAACTTTCACTTTTACAATACATACATCTTATACACTCTGGTACATTATACAACAAAAAAATAGTATCACTAAAATGAGAAGCAATAACAAAAAGGTGTAAAACACGAGTATGCTAACGCAGATACTCACGGAAAATATTTTTGTTACTACTTTGATATAATTTAATCGGTATTAGCATTGTTTTGCTACACAATGTACTAAAATGTACAAAGATCATTTATTCCGACAATTAAACGTTTGGTAAAATTTTTGTTTCTGATTATGGATGTCTTTAGCGTAAAAATTGTACTGTGTGAATAGTTTTGTCCAGCATTGTATAATATTCACACCGATAACAACAAAATGGATCCTACGAGCGTCCCGCGGACGCCATTAACGTTGAATCGCATCAGATCGATTTAATTAAACAATTCCCAAAACGACAACCAATCCGAATTTCATAACAAAACCCGCTCTCCCACAACCTGGATTTCTCTGAACGTATCTGCAAGCCTTTGAGTATAAAAACTGCACCATTCACTAGAAAAATCTGCGAAGAATCGACCGAATACAAGAAAACCACAACAGAAAGCTTCAACCCCAATCGTGTTCAATTCAATCAATTCCAACGTCGTTTTTTCTCATTTTTTTTTCCTTTAAATTACAATCTAGGTTAAACTTAAATTCTGTCTAGGGACTCGATCGCCTCACCGTTGGTGGCTATTTTACACTTTTTTTGTGGTTGATTGTACAGGGTCTGCAGGGGTACATGAAGCAGTTCCACGATTTGTATAAAATTAGGCTCTGCAACAGAAATGTAGTTCACAAGACATTAGTTTCGTCACCTTGAAGATACAGACTCAAAATCTCTACAGACATTGTACACTTGGAGTTGGCAACGTTGCACCTTTAACCTGGCAACCTTGCCTTTTTGTCTAGTTGCCAATGTTGCATTTTTAACCCTTTGTATCTTGTATATTCAGTACCTCTTATTCATTTCCTTCAAACCGACAGCAAATGTTACTTAAATAAATAAATAAATATATATATATATAATTTTTCTTCTTTTTCTAGAAAATTATGAACTATAAAAAGGGGCAACATCGCACGTCTGCAGGGATTTGAACCGCGAAATGTTATCCAGGATTTGGAGCCCAGGACGCCATAACAGGGTTGCGTCTGTTTCATGAGCTTGTACATGCATAGGGGGCGTTACTCACCGTTCTCGGCGGTGATGTGTCCGTGTCTAATTAGAAAGTCGAGAGCGACTGGCACTGATGTCGTCTTGAAGTGCGAGGACAATATCCTCTCTAGGCATTCGTTGACTGGAAGCAACTCGAAAGTCTCCACCTCGCCGTCGTTGTTGCTGGGCACGAAATCGGGTGGTAGCTCAAGGTCGTAGACAAACTCAGTGTTCGGGAACAGGCCCCTTTCGCTTTCGAAGAATAGCGATACGCAGCCGGCGCTCTTCAGCTTTGCGACGAGATTATTCGGGATGCTGGCTTCTTCCCCGGCCTCTTTGATAGCGGTCTCGTTGATGCCATAACCTACGCTTAATCCGCCGCTGACCATGTTGTCCCAATAGCCTGGCCAGGTCTGCTTGTTTGGGCTACGTTTTTGCAACCATATTGAGAGACCCTTTACCGGGTCGTTGACGTACCCGTTGATGTCCACGCCGTACTTACGGATCCCGAATAGACCTAGAAAGGTGACCCTGTTTAATCATAATCAAACCGCGACTAGGCAAATAACTGTTACTGTTTATGGCGATATCAGTTACTGGATGTGGGTCGTGAAAGGACATCCACTCTGGCTACCCTGGACTTAACCTCCAGACTTAAACCCGCGCAATCCTCAACTTCAGATTTAAGTCCTCAGTCTAATCTGATCTACTCTCGCGATTAAATCAGGCTATTACAACGAAATTTAATTAAAGATTGTGTTAAGTAATCTGTTAAGTATTCTAGATGACGCGTTCGAATATTTTAAAATTACGATCGTTGAGATAGTAAAGGTGTATAAGGAATTATTCAACATATTTATTTCTGTGGGTGTGTATTATTAAAAAATGGCTGAAAATTTGGATAGACACATTCTCGGTATTTTTATTAATGTAAAATAGTCGTTTTTAATGTACTGTGAACCTATAGTGTTAATAACCTCGCACGCAATAACGGACGACCACTGAAAAACATGCTTAACAACAAATTTCAAGGTCAAACTCATAGTAACCGTATCGGCTAAGTAAACCTTTAATTGTCTTCTGTTTGGTATCACAAACGATACACGATTGATTTAGACCTGAAAGCAAAGTGTGCCACTAACCTAGATACTTTGTGTGAACCGATTTCTGAGGGAAGCAAGAGTGTTAGTCTTTACGGAGGAATAGGAGGATAAAAATGAACGAAGAACAGCATTGGGCGGTTCAAAGGAGATTCGGGCTTACATGTAGCAGATCGGTCCATTTTGAACAGAGGAGGTGTGTTGAACTGTGCGCGTACTTCGTAGCACTCCTCTCTCCAGCCCCGTAGCGTTACGAACTTTCCGCCTGCCTGCCATTCCCTCAGAACCTCGTCCACACGGGCACTCCTCTCGGCGTAGTCCCGATACGCTGGATTTAGTTGCACATACTCCGGATGCACTTGGAACACCTTGAAAACAGACAGCCAATGAAGACTTCTTCGAAAACCCTTCAACTAGGTTTGCGGAGTTACCTGAGGGTAGTTTAGCAATTCCTTTATCACATCTGGACGCACGAGCCCCACTTGCTGTCCGTCGACAACGAATGCCCTGCATTCACCTGTATGGAAACCTAAAACATCAAACGGACTGTAGGAACCTAATCCCAGCGGTATGTATCCCAAGTTAGGAAAACATAACTATATACTTTTCCTTTTTTTTTTTTCACACACACAGCGTATTCCGCGTCCATTGCACTAACATTGCAAAACATAAAAATAAATATAATACACAAAAAAGTAATCGGGGCTTCGATGGAGAAAAAAATCAAACAATATATTATTATCAACGAATGATACGTATTTACACGAGCAAATGCGCGTATATTCGCAGAAAAGTTCGTGTACGATTATTTCGAAAATATTATTTCCCGTGTTCGTCTATACGTCGCGCAAGAATTTCGGTTATTCTATATGTTGTACAATTAATTACACAAGATATATTTTCGGCATCTACTTTGACAAATATGTATATGTATACAACCTCAGCCACTCAAAATATTTATTAGGGGAAAAAGGGGGCGATCGGACCTAGGATGGGGACGAAACTTCGCTCGTGACGAATTTTTACGAATAGAATATCGTTTCTCGGGGGGAGATCGGGGGGGCTGTGATCGTTTAGTTAATAATACCAGAAAGAATACACAACAGACTCGAAATCAATATCTCAGTAGACAGGTCGCAAAGCAACCCGTGTTCTACGCTATAATCAGCCTAGTTTTCGAAAGGCGGGAACAACGGCTGGTTGACGCGCGCTCGAGACAAACAGTTCCACTTACCAGACAGGTAAAAGCAGTTGAACTTGTTGGCGAGCTTTAATACGCGTGACATCGGTTTCTTATCACTATCCGTCATGATGTTTCGCTATCGTTAGCCAGCTGTGACAAAAAATGCCGGCATAGAGCACAAGAATACGACAGAGCTCGAGCCACAACGGCTTTCCGCGTAACGATCTGCCGCACAGCCCGAACTGACCGTGCTTCATGATTGGTTATGTGCTTTCTGATCGTTTCGCTAGTGTTTCTAGCTGATAAGGTGATAAGATAGTCGGGTCAATTCTCCGTATCATCGACGGGTCATCAAATAACGGATCGAGTTTGAAAATATCATTAAAAACCATCGCAAGTTTCAACACCGATAGATGACTCGTCGTAATCGCGAATTTATACGATTCCCAACCGAAACGCCTCCTTTAAACGTCAGGAATCGATTTGTTTATCAACTAACAAGTAACACGGCTCGGTTTAGCGATATTTATCAAGAAAAGATCAATGATAGTATACAAAAATGAGGTTAGAGTGGAGTATTGTTGGTGTTTCGGTCCTTGGGTTATCTTGATTTATATAAAAATCAGTAAAGGACTAAAAATTCAGTACTTCATTAATTTTCATTGTATTTTGCAAATTATTTCCAGTTGGGAACATTAGATGTTTCCCGGTAGATGGAGTTCAGCGTACAGGCGTGCAGGCTTCGCTGTAGATAGCTGGATGTTCAAATACTTCGTTAGATTTTCGAGAAAATGAAGGTGAAAAAGTCGGCGAGAAAGGCTGAGAAGGCGGCAGACTCCTCGGCATCCGAGTCCGAGTACGACAGTTCCGACGAAGAGGTACGTAAACCGAACAATTCGACACGCTAAACGCCGCCGTAAACATCAAGTCCACCCTAACCTCACTCGTTTCACGTGTACAGTTGCGCGAAGCCTTTGCCAGTGGTTTGCTGAAGCCCGGACTGAACACGGTCGCCGAGGAGGCGCGTAAACCACACAAAAATTGCGTGGTAAGTACGATAAGATATTTCGCGAGTTGTTTCATGAACGTATCAAGACTCGTGACGGTTGAAATCTTTTTCAGAATCTTATGAAACAGAAACTGGACACATTGAAGTTCACTCTGCCATGGCTGGAAAGGTTGGACATGGTAAACAGACTGGCACCGCTGGCTCCGGAGCTGGCGATGGAGATGCAGCAGCAAGAGATCAGGCGGTCGAGTCAGCTCAAGGGGAACAAGAAGTTACCTCAGTACGATCCCGCCGACGATCCTGTCTTGAACGACTTCAGGAGGGAGACGATGTTCCACAGACAGGCTCAGGAAGCCGTATTGGAAGGTATCCCGAGACTGAAGAACCTTGGCGTACCGACAACCAGGCCAGACGACTATTTTGCTGAAATGGCAAAGTCGGATTCTCACATGCAGAAGGTCAGGCAAGATCTGACGAGGAAACAGACTATAGCGCAGCGGTCGGAGAAGGTCAGGCAGATGAGACAGCAGAGGAAAGTGGCCAAACAGATGCAGGTCGAAGCTACGCTGAAAAAGCACGCAGAAAAGAGGAAAATGCTGGAGGAAGTGAAGAAGTATCGCAAGGGTGCGAGACAAGATCTTGATTTCCTCGATGACAAGAAGAAGCCCCAGCGTAAAGGGATGGACGCAAAGGCCTTAGCCAAGAAGAAAATGAAGGACTCGAAGTATGGTTTCGGTGGCAAGAAACGGGGCAACAAGAAGAACACGAGGACCAGCTCAGCGGACGTTTCGGAATACAAAAGGCCATCGAAACCGGGTGATTTAAGGAATAGAGGGGGGAAAAGGAGGGATTTTAAGAGCAGAGGAGGGAGAACGACGGATTTTAAGAGTAAAGGGGGGAAAATGAATCAGAGAGTAGGGAAGAGTCGTAGGGTTCAGATGAAGGCGAAAAATAGGCGACGATAGTTGAAATCGTTCCAAAGCAGTACAGGTGGTTTTCTATTACTGACTAAGATGCCCGAGCATTTTTGTAAGAAAGTCATTTATGTATTAAATATTTTCGTTATCAATACTTACTTGCACCGAAATATTTTCCGATCCCGTTTGCGTGACGTTACGAACAATTGCGAACTGCTGCAACAAAAGAAGTTTATCGCATGCGTGACTGTGTTCAAGGCTGTCGAAAGAGAGTTTGGTGTGTGTTTGTGTATGAATGACTAGCGAGGTTGGGTCAAGGGACGCGCAGATCATAGTAAGTCCTTCGTACCGGCGATACAGCAAGGGTTACTCAACATGTGTCGCCCATTAGATAATCCTCCCCGCTTACACAGCCCGTTACATGCATAGAAACGCGATTATGCCGAACATTACACGCATAATCGCGTTGGTAGTCGCGTTCAGCGATACCGCAAATACCTTAATCTTAACTATTTTCTTCTTATAACAGAAGAATTTGGTCTAAAGTTAAGACAGAGATTGAGTACCTGATTAGTAGATATCTAATGAGTCATAAATGTTTAGTTAAACACACTTTTCCAGGGAATTAACTACTATCGCATTCCGATAGATTTTGTAAATAAAAATAGTTTTAAGACTGGTCTTGTGTAAAAATGACGAAGAGATATGATTAGATAAACTGTTATGTGCTTTAGGAAGCATTTTTGGCACAGTTCTTTTGGAAAGAGAGCTTTTTTATTATTATCTTTATATGATAGAAATTATAGAAAAAACTCAATTGTAGATTTTTATTATAACAGAGACTCTCGATCGAAATGGTTGAATTAGAATTTTTATATCGTCGACAATTGCGTTTTTACTGCAACATGTCATAAAGATTTCTCTCAATTTTTCCAGCTTGCTCCACAATTAACAATTAAAAAATTGGTAAAACGAACCCAGCGTGAAACATTCATTCATAACAGATCCACTTAAATTACAGGTACCTTTATTTACATAAAACCATATTGAGTACCATTTTCCAATATTCAATACCCAATGTGGTGCTGAACCAATCATTTTGTTCTTATTTTATTTTTCCTGTTCAAATTACCGGTGACCAATTTCTGAGCGACTATTTCAAAATGTTTATCTTTTACCTCGACAATGTTTTAAACATGTTTAAGCGATAATAACGTCACGAAAAAAGATATCATTACTTTCAGAGAAGTCTGTGGAATAATTCTACATAAAATTCTGTCGCATAACTTTAGTCGTTCAAGCAGAAAAAATTCCTAAACATGAAAATTCGTCGCAAAAATGGAATTTCACAGAAAATCGGGAGCGGCGAGTAGAAACGATTTAAAAATAACACAGAGAAATCGGTGTAAATATTTTTCGTGACAAAAATTCGCTTCGCTCGGCGCAAATGGTGGGGTTTTCTTGGTGACGGAAAAATCAAGGAGGATTTTCGAAATAATCGTGTGCATAGTTGTCGAAGCGGTAGACGATCGGAGACACCTAGAATGGATGGTCATCAGAATATGGTATAACACGCGTGATTGGGTTTCGAATGTATACCTGTTATTTGGCGAGTGGAAATACCACTGATCGAATTGCATGTATGGCGGCGGGGCCACCCCTCCCACGTATTCGTGTGCAGCCGCGCGCGCGCGCGCACGCGGCCGTGTATATTTTTTACAATAGCCCCGGGTTATTGTATTTAAATCCAGGAGTGCTCTCGCATTGTCCTCCGTTCTGTCTGACGCGGACACGAGAGCCCTGGGAATCTGCTCTCCAGGTAACAGCTGTTTTCGAGGGAACCCGTGGACGCGTTTTCCACATTTTTATCCGGCACCGCTCCACCAATTACGTGACCGACAGGGATCGGTGTTGGTCCGTGTACGTGTCCGTCGTTGAACCCTCTTCCAACTCCATTCCACCCCCCGCTCGCCCTCCCCGCCCCGCCGTCGCCACTCCAAGCAATTTTGATTTTCGCTTGTAGCCAAACAAACTTCCGAGGTCCTCCGAAGTTCACCGGTTCCACGGGAAAAGTGTCTGCTTACCATTAAAAAAAAATTACACGTCCGGAAGTTGCCGTTCCTAACAAGCCCCGTGCCCCGTAAACGGTCGTTAAAAACTTTCGATCCTGACGGGAAACGTCGCCCGGCTGTTTCTCGTTATTCGAGTATGGAGAGCGGCGTCAATCCGATCGGACGCCTCGCATAAACGAAAATCAATCGGCCAGCCAAGTGTCTTAACGGGGCCGGCATGGTTTGAAATCGTATGCAAGGGTCAAAATCTAGACAAACTGCCGCTTCGATATTGCAACGAGCAGTTTAGAACTGGTCAATTGTGTTTCCCGAAAGTCCAATCTACGTCTGTATGGAGCCCAAATTGCGAATTTCTACCTGATTCTGGAGTAATTTGTAATATTCGGCGGAAAAGTCGTATTGTATAGCAAGTATGACGTCACAATATGGCTGCCGCTGAGAGATCCTCTTAATTTCGAGAGATTTAGTGTACACGGACGTAGCAAAGACATGTACAAACACGGTGGTATGCATTTTTAATTGATCACTTACTTATTTAAGTAAGTTTCAAGGCCAAATGCTTGCCGGCCCCCTTAACCCTTTGTACTCGAAGCAATTTTACCTCCAAAACCAAATATTTCTTCCGACCTAGAATATTTCTCTTCTATATATACTTTTTTCATGTTATACATACAAAAATGGTGCAATCTGCTCGTACAATACCGAAATGTTTAGTAATTTATCAAATACGAACTAATTGAATAATGTGAAAAATATTTTGAATAATGATACAGCAATTTTCAATGGCGCCTTACATTCGAGTGCCAAGGGTTAATTTTTCAACGCGCAACCAATCACTTCGGGGCAATTGCGCAGTAAAAAGAGAAATTATTTCAGTACACGTTACCGTGTTTGACGAATTAAAAAAAAATTAGTCCACTTGTACCTCCTGCCCCCCTCTATTTAATATATATTTTTTTAAGGAGACACGCGGGACGCGCAGAAAGTTTCTGGGTCACGACAGACCCGGGAGTATCACCGGGTACTTTATTGAGGCTTCCTCCGGTGCTCATTGTATAAAGTTTATCGTCGGGCGCGTGAATATTTGAAAAATGCCTGGAATCCTTCAACGTGCAAATACATCGGCGCCCGTCAAACCATTATCATGCTAAACTCCGCGGATTTCGGTTTCGCCGTACCGTGCATGACTGATCGACGTTTTGCCCGTACGCGAGTCTACGCTTTTCAAACATTAAACGGCATGAAATGTTTATCATCTTTTTTCCCCGCCCCTCGTCGAACCAGACTTTTCCCGCTGTGTACGTCCCGAGTTCCGTTTACCGAAAAAACAATACTTTTCCGCTGGAAAAAAACAAAACAAAACATGCGCGCATCCTCTCGGATCGCGGAGTGGGTGTTACTTAACGAACGCTGTAAAACAACATCAATTTATTATCGATTACAGTATCGAGCGGAAAGTTTGTTTCAACGCGGGTTTGTGTTGCGTGTAGGGAGAAATTGAACGGTTTACCTTTTCGGAGTTTGTTTTGCAGTAGGAGGGTTCGTGTTAGGTCAGAATGAGATCCTAATTAGGTCCTGATGAGTTGGGAGCTACCAATGTAACTTGCGTTAATATAAATCGTCACGAACGTTCATAAATTCATACATAAATGTATTACTCCAAATTGAGTCCAAATTAGGATGTTGCAGTTGGGTCTGGCATAGGTCCCGATTAGGCCAGAGCATTAAAAGGTTCATGGACCTTTCAGAGAAAGGTTTGAATGGAAAATCTTGGACCAAGTTCTCCCGTGGTGTCTGTAATTGAGACGAAATGCCGCGTTGTTGTCGTATCAGTGCTGCCATGGCGGTATAGGGTCCCCTAGTATAGGGGACAGGGAGTTTTGCGAAACTGGGAATCGGCGGATCGCCTGTAGGCAATAGCGAAACAAATTTCACCCATTAGCAGCCGGCGAAAGATACATGTCACGCCGCGGTTGTCATCAATACAGATATCTGCGCGCGATATCTGTCCATGCTACTGCCGGCTGGATACACTATGCCGACCCCCTTCTCTTCCCTTCTCCGTCCCCCCTAACCCATCCTGGCCGCCCACCACCACACGGAAAAAGCTCCAATTTGCTCGACGGGGGATGCAGGCTCGACTACGCGTACCCTAACTATAATACAAACACGACGTTTCAGGTGGCGCTAACGTTCGAACCCTGGTGACAAAGGTCGCCGCATTGTCAAACTTCGTCGTGTCCGGCAGCTCCAATTCCGGTTGATCAATAATCGTGACAACGGCCGACCCTCGCTGATGTCTTTCCATTAGGGCTGTTAGGCGATCTGCCCACTATGGTGATTCGCAAAAATCCGTAAACCCCCGGGGAATCTCTTTCCGATTCAACACCGCTGAAGTTGAACGTTTGACAATGTTTGGAGGCAGGAGAAGCGTGACAAAATTATTCCATTAAAGAGTAATTAATTACAAACATAAGTGTGTGCTATTGAAAATATTTTGTAATAGTTACTTGCCATAATGAGGTACAATTTGGGTCTCAGAATATATTTGAAAAATTGCTTTTTTCAAACATTTCAACAGCGCAGCATGGAACAACAAATAGCTTGAATTGTCCCGGTAAATTTCCCCCAGAATCTTCCAGCCATTGCAACCGTGGGAAAATTACACCGACATACACCATTTTAGGGTTAGCATTTACTGCGAAAGCTATTTTTCGAGACGATGGTCCGTTGAATCGACGTGTACACAGGTATTCCGCCGTTTCCAGACATCTCCGCTCTGCGCGGAGCAGGTTATTTTCAAGTAACCGGCTCGCCGGTTCCAGCCGTTTCACCGTCGACGAATGCTGGCAGGATCGTTCATGGATTATTATGAATACTGGGGAGAGGATCTCGAAAAATACCTTAGCGGAGTTGCGTGGCTCGAGCTCAGCTGGCGAAGATACCAATTTCTCGGTTCAAATTGAGCTGAAAGTGAGACGCGAGGCAGTCGCAGTCTTTTTCCACCCAGTTCAACACCCGACCCACTTCAACCCCGAACCTTTTCGATTCCCAACCTTCTTCACCTCTTCTTTACCCCCATCTATTTGCTATGTGTTTTGGGCAGACGATACAGGACCCAAGGATATGTAAGATCTGGACCTGGGGGACTTAGGGGATTAGGAAATTGGGGGCCTAGGAAATTGGGGACTTAGGGACTTGGGGGCTTAGGTACTTGGGGGTTTAGGGACTTGGGGGTTTAGGGACTTTGGGGTTTAGGGACTTGGGGGCCTAAGGACATGGGGGCTTAGGTACTTGGGGGTTTAGGGACCTGGGGGTTTAGGGACCTGGGGGTTTAGGGACTTGGGGGCCTAAGGACTCGGGGGCCTAGGGACTTGGGGGCTTAGGTACTTGGGGCCCTAGAGATTTGGGGACCTAGTAACTTAGGAACCTGGGAGCTTAGGAAATTGGGAGCTTAGGAAATTGGGGGCCTAGGTACTTGGGGGCCTAAGGACTTGGAGGACTAGGTACTTGGGGGCCTAGGTACTTGGGGGCCTAGGTACTTGGGGCCCCAGTGACTTGGGGGTGTAGGAATTTGGGGGCCTAGAGATTCGACGGCCTAGGGACCTGGGAGACAATTTATCAGACCCCCTTCAACCCTCACCTCGTTCAATCTCCAACCCGTAATCGCCCAACCACGACTGTATCTTCCCTGCAGGTTGGTAACCCTCGGCGTCGAAGGGGTTGGCCCTGTAACGACTTTTCCGGGAAACATAAAATCGTGCGCTTAGCCGGCAGTCGGCACGTGGCTGTGTTAGGCCGTCGGCGAATAATACAGTCGTCCGTGGACGGGATAGTTAGCCGTTGGTTACTTCTGCGTACTCGCCGGGGTTCGGTGTGTTCCATAAAGCTCACGAGTAAATCGACTGTGAGCCGTGGAGCAACGTCGGACTCTCATGTTGCACGTACGTGGAAAGTAGGGTCGGAGGAGGGTGGAACGAGCTCTCCCCGGGACGCACACGGCAGCGGAGAGAGCGTAAGGGGTAGCCAGGGGGGTAGAGAGGGGTAGCACGGGTCAGAGGGATGGGAAACCATTATTGAAATGCAGTAAATGGCCGTGAGTTTCAATTGCCCCTGGGTGCTTCCACCATGCCGTAGGAAAGAGGCACCCCTTCGCCCCTCCCGGACCCCCCCGCCACAGGTACGAACACCGTGAAACCACCCTTCTGCAGATGGGGAGGGAATTACGAGAATTTGCAATGATTCGATCTCTCTCTCTCTCTCTCTCGCTCTCTCTCTCTGTGCCGGCGCACGAAAACACCGACGGGGCATCGACTGATCGGCCTACGGGCTGTTCACCTTCGCCGGATCGGCTATTACCTGGGAACGGGACTTAAGTGCTCCTTCTGGTCTCACACTTTCCGAAAATTCGAATTTTCTCGACCGGCGGCAAGCGTGCTCCAAAACATCCGGCCAAACTAGTACCGCCATTGGTTATCATAAAGTTATTTCAAAAATTGTCTGATACTCCCCGAAACCTGCTTAATCAATTAGAAAATGTCTACCACCCCTACTCATTACGGTTACGCAACAAAATACATTTTTACAGCCCCTCGTAGTCAAAGGGAAGCTAGCACCAGCCACCGCTCACTTCAGCAATTTTCAGAGACTCGTGTAAAATTGAGAAACCGCGCTAGAATCGTGAAAAAAATCATATCGCATTCTTCAAACCCAGCTTAATCACCACAAAAAGGTCCACCACCGTGTCTGCCTCGATTCATTCAGAAAAAAAATTCCCAAACCATCTCCAACTTCCGACAACATCGGCACACCCGAACGATTCCTGCGAACGTAAGGCCCCACGGCGCGTGGCGCTGTCAAATATTTACGATGGCCGAAACGCGCTGGAAATTCCCGGTTGTTACGTGCGAACAGGATACTCGCAGGGCTGGGTGTTATTCAGATTCAATACCGTGATTATCCCGGGGCTAGGAACATCGCTAATCTTGATATTATTCGAGTGTTTGCTCAGTTCGAGCGTCGCTGGGCACAATGCGACGCATACCAATTGCAAATCGCGAGTCCGCCGCAATTACCGACAGCATTATCTCGACTAGTAAGCGTTTTAATTCTCCCCCAACGTCGAGAGAAAGAACAAGAGAGAGCGAGAGAGAGAGAGAGAGAGAGAGAGAGAGGGAGGGAGAGAGACTGTCGACAGGGTTGGTCTCGCCAGCTAGCGGATCATTTGTAACGTCCGGGACGAGGGACTGAATAATGATGAATTTCCGACGAAAAAGCCGCGGCGATAGGGTACGTCCGCGCGTGTAACAGGCCTGTTATCAATTATCGAGGCCGACAAAGGACCAGGAACGATGGGATTTCGGGGCGAAAAACACGGGCGGCAGTGTCATCGATACGCAGTCACGTTCACGCGGCGCAGCGCGGCGCGGCGCGGCGCGGCGCGCCCGGAACAAGGGCCCCGGCAAAACGCGATCGTTTAGGTAACGCAGTCAGGGAGACAAATGCGATATCGCGTCTCATAGCTATTCCAGAATTTCAATGGACCAGATGATATTCAGCGATTCGCAGACGTCGGTAACGAAATTGGCCTCGCGTGTCACTGGCATACCAATAGGCGATACGCGAGCGCGCGCGCGCGCACCGGGTGCCCACGGAGAGAGAAAGAGACACACACAGGCACTTGCTTTATTTTCTCTGAACATGTCGTGATCTATTTGCGAGCACGTATTTGTCAGCGAGCCGGGAACAGAGTCCTACCACGTCACTATCTAGCCGAAGAAACGACGCGCGACATTTTTGTCATCAGAAGGACTGTAGACTCTAAGTCTAGGGGAATACACCTGGAGAATTCTGTGCTTTGGCAATTGTAGACCTGGGCACTTCAGATTTCGGGAGCTCTGAACTTGGAGAATTTTGGATTTGAGGAGTCCTTGACCTGGGGGGTCCCAAATCTGGGAAATTCTAGGCTTGGTGGATTCTACACGTGGAGAACTGTAGACCTGGGGAATTCTGTGCTTGGGAAATTGTAGACCTGGGCACTTCATATTTCGGGAGCCCTAAACTTGGAGAATTTTGGACTTCAGGAGTTCTTGACCTGGGGGGTCCCAAATCTGGGAAATTCTAGGATTGGTGGATTCTACACGTGGAGAACTGTAGACCTGGAGAATTCTGTGCTTGGGCAATTGTAGACCTGGAGACTTCATATTTTGGGAGCCCTAAACTTGGAGAATTTTGGACTTCAGGAGTTCTTGACTAGGGGGTCCCTAAATCTGGGAAATTCTAGGATTGGTGGATTCCAGACCTGGAGAACTCTATACCTGGAGAATTCTGTACTTGGGCAATTGTAGACCTGGAGACTTCATATTTTGGGAGCCCTAAACTTGGAGAATTTTGGACTTCAGGAGTTCTTGACTGGGGGGTCCCTGAATCTGGAAAATTCTAGGCTTGGTGGATTCTACACCTGAAGAACTGTAGACCTGGAGAATTCTGTGCTTGGGCAATTGTAGACCTGGAGACTTCAGATTTTGGGAGCTCTGAACTTGGAGAATTTTGGACTTGAGGAGTCCTTGACCTGGGGGACCCCAAATCTGGAAAATTCTAGGCCTGGCGAATTCTACACCTGGAGAACTCTACATCTGGAATACTCGAGCTTTGGGGTACTCTAGACCTAGGCAACCCTAAACCTGGGGAATTCTATGCTTGACTAATTCTATACCTGAGGAATTCTAGACTTGGAGAACTCTAGACCTCTAGAATTTAACGAAACTACCTTCTAGCCTAAGAGCAAACAGCCTTGAGGAAAGGTAACTATGTTCCTCACGGTCCACCTAGGACCGTGCCATAGTCACCAGCCCAAGTCATTAAGCCCAGAGCAAACGTTACCGGTGGTGGAATGACTGTGGCCAATTAAGCCCACGCACAGCTCCGCGCCCTGCGAAACCATTCAAAGGGGGTTGAATTAAAACAAGATTCCTATTCTTGGCCGCTGATAAAGAGAAGGGAAAATTGAGCAAGACCCCGTGGGCAATATCCTACGGGCCGGTGTGTCCGTACGAGACTCATCGATTCCGGGGCTCGCTGCTCGTCCAGACAACGCTGATAAAGTTCCACGTCTGCTTCGTCCCGGCGCGGAATTATCAAACGTAATATCGCTCCCGCGTTTTATTCTTGCGGCGGTAATCAAGTCGCGAGCGCCGAGTCAAAGGATGCGCAATAAAAGAAGTCAAATATCAATACGCGGGGGGATGATGTCTCGAAAGAAATGAACGGTGAGAATGGGGTATGCTGCACCCTGCTCTCCCTTTCTCTCTCTCTCTCTCTCTCTCTTTCTCTCGGCCCAGGGAAAAAATTGTACAGTCGCTAAACGGCCCTCGTAGTCACGTCCGGGGAAACGGGCTCTTTGTTAGAGAGGAGTCCTTCCATTAATAAACTCGATATTAATCGTCCCCGGGTTCCCTCCCCCTCCCTCTTCGTCCTTCCTCCCCGCCCTCCTTCTGCAGCCCCGTCATTTTCTTTTTTTCCTTTGGCCCTTCTTATTAGCGCGGTCGGTAAATACTTGAAACGTATCCCAACGGCGCGGATGGGAAAAAGAGACGTTTTCCTAGTTATTAACCGGTCGCTACCACCCCCCGCCCCTCGCCCCCGGACTGTTATACGTGTTTGCTGCGAAATCTCATTACACCAGTCCCGGGAAACATGATTTTTCTTCATAAATACACGGCCGGCTGGAAAAGCGGCGAGGAGGATCTCTAGATTAGTTGATTGCGTATCAACAATTTCGTGCCCAAGGAAAGTGCTCGACGATTCGACGCCGAGTTCGATTCTTCCTTCTTCTTTTTTTTCTCTGTCGCGTTTTAAACGATAATAACGATGAAAAACCAGGGAGGGCCGAATCGATAAATCTCGCGCAAACGAATCGCGCCCGGTCACATTGTCCGGCTCTGAAACTTTTAATGTCTCGTGAAACATTAAAAGTCGACTAGCATTTTTCCGAGCGGGACTTTTCGATATTCGTAAAATATTGCTGTGTCCCCCGCCTCCCCACCCCCACCCCTCGTCTGGAATCCACTTTTCGACGCTTTTCATTCGGACAGTTCGAAGGCGGCGCCGGGTTCCCGTTCCGTTTGCGACGAATGAAAGAATGATCGGTCGCTGACGCGTTTATATCGCCGCGATATCGAACAATTGCGGGATTTTTAAGAATCGAGACTCGTTTCGACTTTCCGAGTCCGTGAAAAGAAAAAAATTCTCCGGGATCCGGGCTTTGCCGATGGGAATTTGAATATCCGGATTTAAAGAGCGCACCAGTTTAATTTCAGATAGTCGCGTCCGGGCAAGAATAACTTAGGGCTGCACGTGTAGCCGACAGTATTTCGCATGAATATTTAAAGCTTATCGAGACGCTGTGTCATAGAAAAATCACCGGGCGAACGAGCAATTCGGATTATTTCGGGCATGAAAGTGTATTTTATTCCGCGAAATCTCCTCGACGTTAATGCTCTTTGACGACCGTAACGTTTCGGGCTCGATGGAAATACTGAAAACTGCCGGGAAAGCTTGCTTTTACAGCTAGTCCGATGCCGGTGTCTGAAATGTTCCGGATCAGCCGAAAATAATACTAATTAATACCTTGAGAGGCGCCCTTCTACGTTTAAAAACCGGATCGACGTTCATTTCAAAACACTTAATATCGCACTGCGAGAAAATATCTGTCGGAAACGGGCTCGAATCATCCTCAAAATGTAGGCAAAATAATGACCTAATTAGAAACGGTGCAACGGTAGTACAAGTCTCCCACGGACCGACAAGTAGAGTAGATCAATTTCTGATCAAACGAGTGGTATAGCTCAGTCGCTCGTCAGAAAGTGGTGCAGACCAGCCAATGATCAGACGAGTAGCGTGTGCGTACCATGATATAGCTAACTATACCATGGCAAAGCAAGAAATACAGTTTTCACTGTCAAAAATCGTCTGACCAATGATTGACACATGTCACTTGTCTGGTATTCTACTTTCCCGAGCAGTGAATGATCTACAAAAATACTTCCACATTTTCTTGCCCTTTTGATATCCATGCTCAGAATTGGTACCACCTTTTTGTTCACTTAAATAGTGGGCAACCTAATTGATATAAAGTGTGATTCACACCTCAGACAGAATGGAAAACAGTGTAGACACGAATTGGTCAGGAATTCGATGAGATAAAATTGTACCCTGGCATTTGCGACAGCCTCCCCTTCTTAATTAATCAAATAACAGATACTTGTCTACTCACAGACGTTCTAATCCTCCGATCTCGCGTTCAGTTACACACGTATACATGCACACGTGGAGCGCGCGGAGTTCAGCCGCAGCAGCATTGATTTTTCTTCAAGCCGTCCGGGATGCATAAAGACAATACCAGATATTTGGTAATTCTAGGCCGGAAACACGAGATCCTCGGCAGTTAGAGCACACGTTCACCGGTTGCTATCCGGCCCGATGCTCCTCGTATTATCGATATCGTTGTCTGGATGACCGATCTCCACGCAAGAGCATCGTCCCGTAATCATATTCCGTGTTCCAATTTTTGTCCTCGGTCTTTGATCGACCGAATCAGCCGGTCCGTCCGACATCACGTATTCCGTGTGACCTATCCGCGATAATTTATTCGTCCGCTCGGAAGAACGGAAATGTATATTTTAATACACTCTTATCCCGGCTTAAACGAGTAACCTGGTTCGCGAAGTGGTTTTGATTTAGAATTTTTTTCAGAATAACTTTCGGACCTTTTGCATTGGGATTTTTCATACGTGTTCATTGCTGTTTGACGTACGTCCGTGGTTTGTTTTTAGCCAAAAATTACCAAAATTACAAGAGTTATATATATATGTTTATAGAGTATGGAATAACCCCTTAATTTGAGTTTCACGACGATAGCTGTTTCGAATTGTTTGAGGTCTTTCGGGTCAATAATATTTTCGGTGCGAACGGGGGGGGGGCGGCACGTTTTAATGGCTAATTGCCGAGCTGGTTGGTCTCGCCATCCACGGCTCCGTTTCCACTTATTTCTTATTTGTCTCCAATTCCTGTCCGTTTCACTTTTCACCGCACGTACCGAAAAAATTCACCCTCGCACCTTCGGGGCGATGGTCCTTCGGGGACCGTGGCGAGACATTAAGGGGGTTCGAGAGGGGTTTCGGTTCAAAGTGGACCGCGCGCGAGCCGAAGAGAGATAAGGGCCACCGAAGTTCCCACGAACGACTCGTGTGGTGGCCGGGGGTTGATTTACGAAATTGTCGTTTTAAGGCCGCGCATGGAAACGCTTCGGAATTCCGCTATGTTGTATAAACTTGGGGGCGCGGTGCTCCACGAAACGTGAATTCGCTGGAAGCACACAGTTTTATTTTACGCTCTTATCGAGGGACGGCCCTTCATGCAGAATTAAGATCAAACTTTTAGACGGTTCTGTTCGAGGAGTGTCTTCGAGCCGGCGGAATTGCACGCTGGGGCCATTCGTGGCTTAGGAATCCCGTCAAATATTTAGGACGCCCTTATGCCCTCGGAAAAAAATGTCTACCACCTAAATTTGAATAATCCCCACGCGCCGGAAACACTAAAATACTTTTCACGACATTCGGCGGCCATCCGATAAATTCGAAATTTTCTATCGGAAGACTTTAGAATGTATAGTCGATGTTTTTTTTTTTTAATGGAACGTTGACTCTGTATATTTACTTTCCATTATGCTGCATAGAATATCCGACCGGGATGACCAGAAGATAGTTTCGTTATTGTGCAGCTTTCGGTAAAGTACACAAGCTTCCGTGACGCCTCGATAATGCGATACAGTTCCCCACTTTTTCGCCTAACTTCGTGCAGGATCGACGGGGAGTGTGTTGTGATTGCGGCTTATCAGATAATTTGTGTACGGTGAAATTTTCTATTATTACCGGGCGTGCCCCGCCGCGCCGGTGAGATTGCCTTTGGAAACGAACCGGACATCACTTTTTTCCTTGGAAAAAATATTCCACCCTTCCAGGACGCAACACCGTTCCAGGTTCCTTGAACCTATTGAACCTCGAATCGATTTACGTGCGAACACCGCCCATCCTTCCTGGAAGACGAATCAGGTTTCTTCAGACCACGGTCATTTAAACACAGCGTCCCATAACGTACACGAAAATGTTCGTCAAAACCACGTTCAAATATTCTCCGTACGTTAAGCAGCGTGAGTCAGTCATTGGTGAAACAAGCAGCATACATCAGCAATATCAGTTGTCTGATTAGTGAGTGACTTGTACGACTTGTCTGATCAAATATTGACCCCTACTTCTGGCACGACTAGTGGTCGACCTGTACTACTTGTGTGACTAGTGATTGATCTTTACTACTTGTGTGACTAGTGATTGACCTGTACTACTTGCGCGTCTAGTGATTGACGTGTACCACTTGTATCACTAGTGATTGAACTGTACTACTTGTGTGACTAGTGATTGACGTGTACCACTTGTATCACTAGTGATTGACCTGTACTACTTGTGCGACTAGTGATTGACGTGTACCACTTGTATCACTAGTGATTGAACTGTACTACTTGTGTGACTAGTGATTTACCTGTCCTACTTCTGTGACTATGTGTGATTAGTGATTGATCTGTCCTACTTTTGTGACTAGTGATTGACGTGTACCACTTGTATCACTAGTGATTGACCTGTCCTACTTGTGTGACTAGTGATTGACCTGTACTACTTGTTTGACCAAAGACGATTCGCGCCACTCGTCCGACCAATGACTGACCCGGACCACTTGTTTAACCGGCGACTGGCTTATCGTACTTGTCCGATCGATAGAGGACTTATACTACTTTTCCACGAAGTGAGACCGTTTTCGAGCCAATTTTTGTTCGAGGAAGAGTGTCGTGTTTCGCCGAGCAGGAATCGGATCAGATTGGTTTTCATGTTTAAAAAAGCGCCCGGTAATACGCCGGCCCTTTCGGGTATGAATTTTGAATAGTGTGCGTTTCGAATTCATGCATGCATAATAAATTCGTGTACACCGGTCGTCGAACGGGATGTGTACATGCGGGCCCCGTGTACGCCAGCGTGTATTTGGTTTTTCCTGGCGCCCACGGTGTCTATCTCTATTCAACGGGTGTGTAATTAAAACTGAACACTTTGTTCCGCGATAGTTACTCTCTCTCGCGCGCGCGCGCGCGCCGGTCGATGTTACTGTAGTTGAGGAAGTTAATGAAAGCAACTTCGTGTGCTCCTGATTTTCAATCCGGCTGTTCCTTTCAATGGAAACATTTCCGCTGTAAATTAAGCACCCGGATATTCGTTCTTCTCCCTTACCTCTCCCCTCCCTCTCTCTCTCTCTCTCTCTGTTTGCCTCTCTCCTCCCACCTACTCCCCTCACTCGACCGATTTAGTTGGGTTTATGAGGCACGTAAACTTTGCGTTTGGCATTTTCGAACGTTCCTCCGGGCGAACTGAAAAACAAATTATCGGGTATCAACGTTGATATTTGAACCTTCGGCCCTCGACCTTCGGGCTTTGCGATGCGTTCCGCCCTGAATCTCCTCCCTCGTTCCCTTTAGAACCCTTTTACGTCTATCTTTGCATTCCCATGTTTGGTAATAATTGATTCGTCAGTAAAAAATAAAATTTTATCCGTGGGTAGAATTTTTCGATTGTGTTCCCCAATAAATTCCGCGAAGAAGGCGTGGACCGTGTTTTATTTTCATTATCGGTATCAAATTGTGTGACAACGAATGCGTTTCATGTTCAAGCAACCTTCAGGCTACGCGCACTGTACCTTTTTTTTTTTTTAAATATTCGCTTTTGCAATAAACAACCTTCCGATTCAGAAAACATTTCGGCACACGGGCGACACGAATTGAAAATTGTTGATGGGGAAAATGTAAAAATAAAAATCTGTCATTTCCATCCTCTCCTGCTTTCAAGATTTTCAACGAAACATTTCCGGTGACTATGAAAATAATGAAAAAATATTATTCGCTGCGAGGCGTTCGCCGTTATATTGCTCGTTCAAATTATTCGTGGAACGGATACCGGCGATGAAAACGGTAATTAATGTACAACGGTGTCTAATTAGCAGGCGTGGGCGACGAATTTAGAAAAAAGGTGGGGACAGCACGGTGCTGACATCTGTTCACGCACGGAGGCTCGCCATCTGTTCTCTTCGGTGAAAAAAAAAAAAAACAAACTATGCTATAGCGGTCCCCTTCGAGCGAATGATGGACCAGTATCAAATTACTCACGGTCGCATTCCGCGCCAAGATTCATCTTTTCTATGTCACATTTCGAGGCCTAAATAAATAAAAACTCCCCCCAAACGAAATTTAAATGACTCTCGTAATGAGGCTCCTAGGCTTGATCCTTTTTCTCCTGTACCAAATCATGTCAACGACTTCGCTGCTCATAGCTCTACGGGAAAAAGCAGGTTACGATAGTTTCGTATTTATTCGATCTCGTTCGCACAGTTTTGCCCTCCATCGCTGTACTACTCCAAATAAAATAGTCGACCGTGTCCTAAGGGCTTTCTCGTGTATCCATGAATACATATTTGCCACCGTGTATGGCAACTTGTAGTCATGGTTGGGGCCCTTAGCTAGTTCATATTCAAGGTTCCGCAGAAGTAGAAGTTTTAATGTTCCCTAGTTCTACAGAAGTTCGTTGGGCAAAGCCTCGCTGCTGTTTTACGCGCAATATTTCTAACTGTTTTTTCGCGTTCGCGTTAAATTTCCAGCCGGAATAAAGTTGTTTAACACTTGAAACGCCAAGCGGGTCAAAACGACAGTCGGCAGAATTTTTGTTCTACAATTAGTGGCAACACAACATCAAATTTTGCACGGGAAATTCCCTCCGTCACTCTCAGCTGTTGAAAAAACGTGATATCAAAAACGGGGTCAAATTTTCAACTGTGGAAATTTGTTCACAGTTGCGGGAAACGGTACCGAATTTATTAGGCTGCGAAATTTTTTTTACATCGATTGCAACATCAAAATATAAAAATGTTTTTCGCTCGGTTCAAGGGTGTCCTGGATTGTATGCGACGAAACGGTGGATGTACTATTAATTAGGGTGTCCGATTAAGTGGTAGCGAATCAGTTTCGGCGACCGTTTGATCAGCCGAATGGGATCGATGTTATTAGGCGAACGAGACAGGTGTCCCGAACGTGTTACGTTGCGGCGGGACTGCGAAAGGTGAAAGGTCGTAACGAGGAGATGGAAAAAGCGGCGAAGGACCCGCGTAAACTTTACATCTGACGGTGACTTTAAAATCGGCTGATATAAAACCACCTGGATAGGCGGAACGCCCGTGGGACCGGCGGGGATCCCGACGCTATACCTAACCTCCTGGGTCATCCCAGGTGACTTCACTTCCCTTCTGATACGAGCAGCCATGTTAGAAGTACCCGGTATCGTTCCAGACGTTTTTGATCGTGTAGAAAATCAAGCTCTCACGAATCGATTGCCTGTGGGGCTCTTCGAACGCCGCAGAAAACATCACGGTCTACTCGCGAACAGAATCTCACTATACTCGAACTCGGACTGGCTTCGTGATCGTGAAAGTATTCGAGACGATTTTAGTACAATCTTTATTTGAGGTCATTCAGGGTCATGGGCATAAAAATGGATGAATATTATTGTTCGCAGAACCTCATCTAGGTCCTTTTTCAGTGCTGCTTATTTATTTCAATTATTTTCTGGGTATGTGACCTTGACTGACATTGAATGACTGTGCTGTATAAAATCACCCTGGAAATTGGTACCATCGCAGGTATCAAAAAATCAGGCGTTCCTTTATATAGAGGTACTTTTAACATTTCCAAAGTTTGCCCACCTCAGATCAAATTTTGAATTAGTAAAAAAGAAAATTGAACAATGTGATTTTCCTTTAATAATTTCACTAAGTCAAAAGGAGTGTACCAGGGTTGTTTAGATGTTGAGTCTAGTCGTTGGTGGAGACATTATGATGGATTAAGAATCTTGACAATTATTGAAGGGTGTGGGGGACGATTAGTAAAAACCATTTCGCGGCCAGGCAAGTTTGGTGAGCAGTATGACCTTGAGTGACTTTGGATGACCACACAGTCTAAAATCACCCTGAAAATTGGTACGGTCGTAGGTATCAAAAAATCATTTGTTCCTTTATACTGTTAACATTTCCAAAGTCTGCCCACCTCAGATAAAATTTTCAATGACTAAAAAAGAAAATTGAACAATGTGATTTTCTTTTAATAATTTCACTACGTCGAAGAGAGGGTACCAGGGTTGTTTGGATGTTGAGTCTAGTCGTTGGTGGAGACATTATGATTGATTAAGAATGTTGATAATTGTCGGAGGGTGGGGGGACGATTAGTAAAAACGATTTCGCGGCCGGGCAAGTTTGGTGAGCAGTATGTCGGCTGGCTCATGTGTAAGCAACACTCGGTTTCCAACTCGACGCCGGGATAATGACACTGCAACGGAGGCGTGCAAGGAAATCCAGAGAGTTAATTAGGAAGTACTAGCGGTATCAACCGGCGTGGTCGACCTTACCTCTCAGAGGAGAACTGATGCAAGATGCACGAGTCGAGATCGAGACCGTGCCCTGGCTAGGTCTTACGTACAAAGACCTTAATGTACACACTCGCGCAGACTTTAAAGACGAAAGTTAGTTACATGGACAGCACGGGGAAAGAGAGAGAGGGGGGTGGGAGGGGAGAGACGCAGTAGGAGCGAGAGAGAGAGAGAGAGTTCCCGAGACTCTGGAAATTTAGATACTCCCCATTGCGTGATCCGAGAAATTTGCGCGATAGCTACCCTCTAAGAGGATTCCCTTCATTTCCGGCTGCTGTCTTTAGCTTAATGAATCGGGTTTAATTGATGAGGTGACGTGTGCAATTATTGATACAGCTCCGAATTTGCGTTCGGGAATTACGGCCGGCGATAACTTAGTCTGCGCGTTCCTTTCGAGGCTCCAGGAAGGAACCGTTTCTTCCGATGATTATGCTCGTGCTCTAAGCCCGCTCGTACGTAAGCCTCGCGCTCCTATAATTATCCCTAGCCGTGGAAAATTGCTACTAGAAATTCCTTTGGCGGTTCAAAGGAATAGACGGTAACAAATTTCGATTTTTCCATGTATTTGCGTAGCCAGTAGTGAAATGGATTAACAGTTCGAAAGAAACATTTGAAATTACACTGTTCTATTTATTATTTAATGAAAAGGCTTTTTTATTAATTTTCCTATGCTGGTAGATTAGACATTCGGAAACATGGAATTTAAAAAAAATTGCACCGTTCTACGCCCTTCAGTTTCCGAGATATCTAAAAAAATGTTCTCCGCCTCTAATTTTAATTTTCATCCCTCCGGAGGAACACATTCATGCCACACGACGATTGTTTTCAAGACTACTTTAATGGAGCTTCCGCGTGAGATAGTTCTTAGGAGAGCACTGACCCATATTTTTTAACTGACCAGCGTCTACGTTGCAGGGGTGAAAACGGCCCTCACAAAACAGGGGTTGAAAACATTCTTTAGGACATCTCGGAAACTAGAAGGCGTAGAACAGTAGAATTTTCTTTAAATTGTACATTTTCGAATGGGGAATGTACCGGCCCAGGAAAATTTCAGAAAAGAAAATTAAAAATTGAAATCCTTCTGCAATTTTTCGCACAAACCCTTAATCTATTCGTACCCAAAATCGTTTGTATTACATATTAACCAAGTAGGGGTACACGTGGCTAAGAGTTTCGTGGATCATCTGAGCAGTGGGTAAACGGAACAGTTTCCGAAAATATTTTGACGTTGGCTACAATACGAAACAACGAAAAAAAAAGAACAACGAAAAATAAAAGGAGCGAGAGAGGTAGAAAGGTAGAAAGAGATCATCCGTTATACACACGGTCAACAGTTCCGAGGCTGAACAAAATCGTAGACCGTATAAAGCCTTCGCGTACCGTCGGTTCGCGGCAATAATCCCCGAATATGGCCGCGCGCGCTCGTTCGAGCGCACGTATGCATATATCCGTGCATGAATATTTACCTGCACGGTGCGCGCGTACGCGCGGGGAAATCGGCTATTTAACATTCGTTAAAATTATAACGTTCAACCCGGTCGCGGATCCGAGCGGTCGTGTAATCGCAATGCCTCCTGTATAAATATATAATCGGCAACCGTTGCGTTGCGGAAGGAGAGGGGGGAGGAGGGGGTAGGAGGGGTAGGGGGAGCACGCACGTGCACGCAATTCATGCGTCAACCCGATATTTCCGTATCGACGGCAATTTACTGACGTACGCGTGTCTGAAATTCAGTGATTGCACGTCGAACTGAATTTTCATTCCCCGCGGAAGGTTTAAACCCCCTCCCTCCCCTCTGCATCCCCTCCCCGCAGCAGTACCACCACCACCACACGCGGTAACCCCTAACCACCCACTCGTGACCGTATGTCTCGCCCCTCCCCCTTCGTCCCCTAACTCCTCACCACCTAGGCAGTCTCATCACGCGACCCGCACACGTATGTAGGTGCAATAATGAAGTGGCTGTGTAATTATGTAACGCAATACCTGGGAATTCTACCTAATTCGTGTCTGCAATACCCCGGGCGCAGTTCGCTGAATATCAAATAATTTCGATAAACACTCGACGAACTGAAGTGCCCCCCCCCCCCCTGTCCGATAAGGAGGCAGGGCGGGGGCTGTCTCCCCCTCTCTCTCTCGTGGATGCGTGGACGCGCGTATGTCTGTGTGTTCCAGCAAGAATTCAATTGTTTCCAGAGCAGGAGAGTGGGGTGGGGGGTGGAGCGGCCGTGTAACGAGGCATGCGGATGAAATGTGTGGCTGAGTGGTCGAGAGCAAACATTCGGCGAGCACCGCGGGGAGTCTGCTTCTGTGACTGCGAGCGGAATCGATGAACTTTCATCGCCGGGGCTGCTCGTCAACAAATTCTCTTATTTCCTTCCCTTGAACCGTTTCGTACTTCCACCGACCGGTTTCAAAGGGGGACTGATTGTCGATGGAACTGCTTGCGGAAAGCATCCCATGATCATTTTTGTTGGGCCGAGGATCTTCATGATGGTCGGATCGATTAACAGGTTGCAGGTATAGCTGAGGATTCAAGGGCGAGCAGGTGTACCGAGAGAGTTCGATTTTTGGGGACCATGGATAGGTCACTGTCAGACCTCCAATTCTGGGACTCCTAATTTTAGGGTCCTTCATTCTATGACTCTTAATTCTAGGATCAGAAACTCTAGGACTCCCAATTCTAGGGGCTCTATTTTTAGGACCCTCTAATTGTAGGATATCGCATTCTAGGATTCCCAATTCTTGGGGCTCTATTTTTAGGACCCTCTAATTTTAGGACCCCACATTCTAGGACTCCCAATTCTAGGGGCTCTATTTTTAGGACCCTCTAATTGTAGGATATCGCATTCTAGGATTCCCAATTCTAGGGGCTGTATTTTTAGGACCCTCTAATTCTAGGATCTCGCATTCTAGGACTCCCAATATTAGGACCTTTACTTTTGGGACCCCTAATTTTAGGACCTCTCACTCTGTAACCCCTTCGAATTCTAGGACCTCTACTTTTAGGATCCCTAATTTTAGGACCTTTAATTCTGGGACCCTGTCTAATTCTAGGACCTCTAATTTCAGGACCCTACAATTCTAGGACTCCCAATTTTAGGACCTTTAATTCTGTGACCTTGTCTAACTCTAGGACCTCTAATTTCAGGACCCCACAATTCTAGTACCCCCAATTTTAGGTTCCCTAATTCTGGTATCCCTAATCCTAGAACCCCTCTGGTCTATTTGCTAGATCGTGGACACTGCTAAAATCCTTGCACCTAGTGTGATCCTCTACCATTCTACGGCTACTTCTAAGGATTCTGTCTGATCATTAACACGTTCCATCTCTTTCGACCTAACGATTACCTACTCACCTCGATCAATCCCTGACAACGTTCACCACGTAGATCAGACCGTTCACGTTCCACCAATTTACAGGGTCCAAAGAACCGGTCCGATCACCAACCGAGCCATTACCGGAGCGTCGACGAGCATCGAGCAGGAGTTATCGATAAAAATACCTGGGAATAGGATATTCGAGTTCTCGGGAGGCCGTATTATGCAGTTAAAATAGATAGATGAACGGCGGCGTTGATATATCGTCCGCGGCGATCGATCACCACTTCTTCTCCATTTCCCATCCCGCGTTCACGAACTCGTGAAACATGGGAACGAAAAGAGGCGGGGGTGCTGCGGGGGGCGGGGGTAAACACGGTGCCACACACGTTTCCCCGGGCTCGGTCCCTCCTTCTCCCCCCACTCTCTCTCTCTCGGTGTGCACGCGTCGAAAGGCCGCCGAAAATTGCAGCCGCTTGCTTAATTTGAAAGCTCTTCGCCGAGTTCTTAACGCGTAATTACGCCCTTGTCCTGATTTTCAAATGCGCTGACATTAAGCGTATGCGGGACTCGAAAATGTGCCCCTGGGTAGTGGTGGTCGTCCGCTCCACCCACTTAACACTCCTCCCGCTTAACACCCCGCCCACTCCAACACCCACCGCCCACTTTAACACCTCCCGACGCGCCCCGGCTCCCCCCACCCCTCGTTTTTGTTTATCGCGGTAGGCTCTTCCGGCAAGTGCGAGTCCGCGGTTACTTATTTAAGCCGTGGGGCGGGTGGGGGGCGGGGGGTGAGGTGCTCGAGCTGCACCGGTGCATCCCGGTAACCACTTTATCAAAGAGTTCGAGAAGTTGGATCGCACCGGCACGGCGCCCGCCCACAGCCGCCCCGCTCGGAGGAAAGAGACAAAAGCCCCCGGCAGCTGCCGCCGGAGAATATGGCTTAAGGACGATCTATCTGACGGCGGATAAATGGGGTCCATTCATTTAATAAAAATGTAAATTGCTCGGAATAATTTTTATGAGACAGTGGGCCATCGGGCGATCGATTACCGCGATTCCTACGAATTAGATTTACGCCGACCGAGGAACATCCCTCTTCTTGTCCTACTCCTGTTTGCCCAACGCGCGCCCTGTAATTAATCCTGTGCTCGAATCGCTTTTTTTTCTCCCCCCCCCCCCCCGGCCCGGACCGGATCTATTGAAATTCCGTTGGAGGCACTGCTTCCTGGCCAAACAAAATTTAAGCTTTCTAATCTATTCGCCGAATAGTTCGATAATTTCTTTTTTTGCAGCAGCAGCAGCATTTCTAACGGAAAATACGTGTGTTCCCTCAGGAGTACTGGGTTCGTATATTCTGTTACGAGGACCGCAGGTCCTTTTCGGTGATTTAGTAGGGAAACGCCGGGAGTGCGAATAGCGGAAACAGCGTCGGGGGTTAAAAATGAAGAAAAGACAGGTGGAAACAGGACAGATTTATTGTTCCCGTGTGTGTGCCGGTGACAAAATGGGGTCACCGCGTTTAGCGGGCCGATTCCCCGCCGTTATCTGACCACTCGACACGCGGGCGCGTCGGTGACGGACTATTTTGCTCGGGGATGGGTGTATATGGCCGGCAAGATTTCCACGGGGCTGAATTTTGACCGGTCTGAAGTGGGATATATTCCTTGCATCGTTTATGACGGGTCTCTGATTCCGAGATGAGTGTACGTGGGACGCATAAGATAGGGTCTCACCTCGGCAAATCTGCACGTGACCCTAATACGGGTTACCGCGTCCTCCGGATTCGCACGTTCCCATGTGCATCCTAAAGTCTAAACACTTCTGTATGAGCCCCGGCTTTGGTTCACCACAGTGCTCTCGCTCCAACCTTACCGTTCCCCACCCCACCATTCCCACAGCCACGTCTCCTGTTGTGTAGACACACGAGCATGCTCGCTCGCTCGCGCGCGCAAGCGGCCGCCTAACTCCGGCCACAGAGAGCCGTGGACACGTGCACGTGTTTAGCTGTCTGCGTCATCTGTGTAACCGGCGTTTACAGAAACAACTTGATCCACTTTTCTGAACGGAACGACCAGCTGCCGACCAATCTGGGATTTAGACCTCTCTTTCGACGCGACCTCTTGATTTTACTGGTCACTTTTAACCCCCCTTTCACGGTGACACGGTGCACCGGTTGTCTCTCGTCACAATGGACACCGGGCGACTGGATTTAGACTGGTTTACCGATGCCGTGGACCGCTTCGTGGCGAAACGGAAACAGATTAGTGCAGGCCGGCGGACCCTTGATTACGATAAGAGGCACTTGACAAACACAAAATTATTGGTAAAAAGAGGATTCAGTGGGTCATTGTACATACAGGACCTGCTAGACCTAGCTCGGATGCTGATAGAGCTAACTTGGATCCATGTAGATCTAACTTGGATTCTGTTAGACCTTGAGTCCTGCTAGTCCTGAAGTTCTGGACATCTAACGTCAACCAAGTCCACAACTGAACCAAATCCCACTTGCCTGGTTCTAGGTGAACATAGACCCTGCTAGACCTAGCTCGGATTCTGATAGAGCTAATTTGGATCCTGTTAGACCTTGAATCCTCCTGATCCTGAAGTTGTGGACATCCAACCGCAACCAAGTCCACAACTGATCCAAATCCCACTTGCTTGGTTCCAGTAACAAAACACAAAATCTAGCGCTTGGTGAAAAGAGGAATCAGCGGGTCATTGTAATTACTAGATCTAGCGCTAGACTTAGCTCGGATGATGATAGAGTTAACTTGGATCCATATAGACCTAACTTGGATCCTGTTGGACCTTGAGCCCTGCTGGTCCTGCAGTTCTGGACATCCAACCGCAACCAAGTTCACAACTGAACCCAATCCCACTCTTGCCTGGTTCTAGGTAAACATAGGTCCTGCTAGACCTAACTTGGATCCATCTAGACCTAACTTGGCTCCTGTTATACCTTGAGTCCTGCGCTGGTCCCGAAGTTCTAGACATCCAACCGCAACCAAGTTCACAACTGATCCAAATCCCACTCTTGCCTGGTTCTAGGTAAACATAGGCCCCGCTAGATCCATCTCGGATTCTGCTAGAGCTAATTTGGAACCATCTGGATCCTGTTGTACCTTGAATCCTGCTGGTCCTGAAGTTGCATCTGGCGGACATCTAACCCCTAACCAAGTTCACAACTGATCCACTTGCTTGCATCCAGTAACAACAAGCTGACCAGTACTCAGATCCTTGCTACCACTCGCCACCTCGCGTCGCCATCAACTTGAAATCGTCCCCGATCGAAGCAATTCATTCCTCCACGATTCCGAAGCAATGAAATACCGCGAATTTAAAGGTCGTCCGGCCTCGGTTGTCGCGAACTCGTCCCCCATCCCCTAATAATCATCGGGACGAGACAGAGAGGGAGAGAAAGAGAGAGAGAGAGTGTGTGTGTGGTTATTGGGTCGATCGATAGCGGCGTGGCCGAGTCACATTAAACATTATCAAGACGTGGGACCGCCTACTTCGAACGACATTAATATCTCATCAAACAACATCTACATGCCGGGCCGGGGCACAGGTATATATCAGCTCGTGAATCAATATTGAAAGGAATTTCCAGGAGGACAAACTAATGTGCCCGTTCGTGGAACCCGTTCGGCTAACAAACATCCTCGGAACAAACCCCGTGGAGTGTGTTTCAGACGAGCGTTTCGACGGGGGCGACGTAATTTCCAACGATAACGTCGTCGCTCTCTCGTCGGCCATTAGACGCCACCGGGGGTGACGCTTGCGTCGACGACGACGACGACGACGCTGACGACGACGACGACGACGACGGCGTCCTCGTTCGTCCGTGGCAGTCGCGAACGATAGACGCCCGATCAATTAGATAGCCGAGTAATTTGCCTCTCTCCCACACCCGGGTGCTTGTTTGCCGCGCGAAACGATCGACGAGTAACGGGGGTTGCCGGGGGGTGCGGGATGGCTGGCGGACGACGCGATGGTTAGAGGTTCGTCGATGCGCCCATCCGTCCAGACGTTCTCCCGGATATATTCTGCTTGTATTCATATAAGCAATGGGATATCGACGCATCCGTTCCACGCCTGAAAGCGGCCGACCGATATTGACTTTCGTTTCAATATTCAGTTTCTTGAATAAAACAACAGTCGCCGGCCAACAGGCTCGGCCTGCTCTATATACGCCGGGCCTGGCGGATGCCGCGTCGCCGGCTATATGCCTCTAATCATCTTGTTATAACAGCTTTTGTGACGGATCGCGCCGCCGCCGCCATGCCCGCTTCGCAAAGCTATACTCCCCGCCACACGTTGTCCCCGTCTTGATGAGGATAGACGACCGACAGGCGGCGACGCGACTGGTTATGAAAGTGGATTGAATTCGTTTCCACCTATCCCGCCCTTTGTAGAATCGTGAAAAAAAAAATTCTGCGTCAAAGCCGATCACTGATCCGGTTCCCGGGTCGATCCTCATACCCACGGCCAGATCGAATCACGCGGTCTCCCGGTTCGAGGCGGACCGGCGACCAATTTTCCTGCGGCCTGCACCATGCTAACCAGATTATCAGTCCTTATTGTCTCCTAACGCTAACTGACACCTGATCCAGTTTCCTGGGAGCCTGGCAGAGTCGACGTTTTGGAGGGTCCGTGGCCGAGATCCTGAAAATCAGGTGCGTTGGTACTAGGGCACGTCCGGGGCTCCAAAAAATGATGGGACACCCTACCGTGTCCCTGGGACATTGTCCAGTAATTTTTATAGCTTGGTGTTGTCCTGTTTGCTTGAACTCTGGACATTGGTTAGGTCTCCACCGGTAACCCGGTGTGCAGTTGGACACAGTGAGAATCGTCGACCTCTGTTAGTATAAGGGTACGTTCAGGGCTCCAAAAAATCCCCCAAAATTATGGGACACCCTACCGTGTCTCTGGGACATTATCCAGTAATTTCTATAGCTTTGTGTTGTCCTGTTTGCTTGAACTCTGGACTTTGGTTAGGTCTCCACCGGTAACCCGGTGTGCAGTTGGACACAGTGAGAATCGCCGACCTCTGTTAGTATAAGGGTACGTTCAGGGCTCCAAAAAATCTCCAAAAATTGTGGGACACCCTACCGTGTCCCTGGGACATTGTCCAGTAATTTCTATAGCTTTGTGTTGTCTTGTTTCCTTGAACTCTGGACTTTGGTTAGGTCTCCACAGGTAACCCGGTGTGCAGTTGTACCCAGTGAGAATCGCCGACCTCTGCTCCCACATTCAATGAACCTCGGGGCGCTATCGGGCCGAGGCAAAAATAACCGTTCTTCTGAACTTCTCGGACCGCTTTTTCCCGTATCGGCGCGAAACATCGCGAGGCAAGTTCGGAAGTTGCCGGTTGCTCGGGGGGTCGTTATCGCGGCCGGTTTTTGCGATCAATGGGGATCGGGTAACGGCGTCTCGCAGCCTCATCAAATTAGGAAGACTGTGGCCGCGGCTCGCGCTTATTCCATCGCGAAACGAAGCAGGTGCGCTTCCCCGGTACACTTTCCAGGATCCCGTGACACCGAATCTTCCGAACTCCCAAGTTTTTCAGTATATATTCGAGCGAGCGGGACACTTGAACAGCCGGCCCACCCCTCCCCCGGACATTATCTTCCCGCGTTTATTGCCCGGCGTTCCCGGCCACCTGCACGCGCAGCTCATTCGTATGTACAGGACGCTCCACTGTCCCCTTCGCAGACCTTTAACGCCCTTCGGTGGGAGCACCGATAAAATTCTCACGTTATACTTATGGTTGGCGGCCGTCGGGTGTCATCAAATTTCACGTGGACCCGGCGTAAGCGTGCAGGTAGCCTTCGCCTGGCCACTAACTCCGACCCAACACACATCCCCATTACGATCTAGCTCAGATCTAGCCAGACTCGGTTCATGCTCAATTAGAACATAGCTCGGATCTAGCTAGTTCCAGCGCATTCCAATTAGGACTTAATTCCGATGGTTAGACCTAGCATGCACTCCATTAGCCGCTAACCTAGACCTGAATCGCGTGTTACGCGAATCGCTCACCAGATGTTTAAGCATCCCTCGAAACTGCTGACTTTTAACAGGACCCTGCGACATAGGGCAGAAAAATATGGTTGTCACACGGCTAGACCTGGCTAGCATCCTGCTCATTGACCAGCTTCGAATTGACCGGCAAAGTCAGGTGAAAAAGGTCTTCAGTTAGGACCAGGTCCAAAAATGCTGGGCTTGATTAAATTACACCTGAGACTCCAATTGACGTCCGGCTTGATCAGTAATACTCCCAACTATGATAAGATCGATTCGAGTCGGGTCTGGGTTGAGTCCTCGGCTAGGACCAGGTCCAAAAATGCTGGGCTTGATTAAATTGCATCTGGGACTCCAATTGAGGTGCGGCTTGATCAATATTACTCCCGACTATGATAAGATTAATTAGAATCTGTGCTAGGTCCAATCCCAGCCAATTTTTCGGAGGATGGGCTCCTCAAGGTTAGCTCCTGACCAATTTAATATTTGCTCTTCCTAGAATTTAAATCAATAATCGTCGGCACAACTGCTGGTTTTAGGTGCAACAATAACCAACCGGTTCACGTTGCAAGGGGGAAAAATTCGGAACCATTCGGCGAAGTCATCCAGTAGAACGGTCGGAGGACTTAATATTTCGGAACGAGTTCGTGTTAAGAGATTGGCCCGAGTCTTTTGCACGGTACTGTATATTCTTCCGCGTGTAGGGAGGACGTTGCTTGTATCTCTGGCTCCGTGTGCAGGAACTGTTGCGAAACGTTCCGCGTCTGAGCACGGTAATGTAAGTTTGAGCGCGGGAACTGTGTACAGCCCTCCCCCCTCACGCACCCCTCCCCTCCGCAACCCCGTTTTCGCAGGGCGTCGCGACGCCCACCGGTATACATCCCCCCCGCCGCTCGCAGGGACCGTAGTTCGCGAAAGGATCTGTTTTGCCCGTGCGACGCCGGCGCAATAAGAACAATTATGATAATAATTGAATGGTTAACGGTGGCGCGTAGCAAGAAATTCCGGCGAACTTCGCCGACTGTCGCTAATACTTTGGTTATTAGATTGTAGTCAGCGCCGAAGACGACAATGATGTAACTTGTCGCGAGCGCGAGGGGCTCCCGGCTAATGGAAAATATCGAATCGAGTTGTTTCGACTTTATTCCGCCCCTCGCTTTCCTGCCGGCGCCATCCTATTTAATTAAACACTCCCGGGAAAATTTTAATACAATCTATTCGGCCGTTATTGTCCCGCCATTTTTATCTTACCGTTGCTCGCAATTTTCTGACCGTCGAGGGATTGACAAAAATTGCGCCTGGTTCGAAGAGGTTGCTCCTGGTTTGATGGGGTTGCACCGGGGTCGAAATTGTTTAGCGTTTTAATTTTCTGTGTACTGGAACTGTTACAATCTTTATCTATTATTTTTCAGAATCCTGTGACAGTTGGATAAAAATTGAAGAAATTGTGCCTGGTTGGAAGAGGTTGCTCCTGGTTTGCAGGGGTTGCACCTGGGTCGAAGTATACTAGCATTTTAATTTTCTGTGTACTGGAACTGTTACAATCTTTATCTATTATTTTTCAGAATCCTGTGACAGTTGGATAAAAATTGAAGAAATTGTGCCTGGTTTGAAGAGGTTGCTCCTGGTTTGCAGGGGTTGCAACTGGGTCGAAGTATACTAGCATTTCAATTTTGTGTAGCCATTAGAGTCTTTATCTATTATTTTTCTGAATTTTGTGACAGTTGGATAAAAATTGAAGAAATTATGCCTGGTTGGAAGAGGTTGCTCCTGGTTTGAAGACGTTGCTACTGAGTCGAAATTGTTTAGCGTTTTAATTTTCTGTGTACTGGAACTGTTACAATCTTTATCTATTATTTTTCAGGTTCCTGCTACAGTTGCATAAAAATTTAAGAAATTGCTTCTGGTTTGAAGAGGTTGCTCCTGGTTTGCAGAGGTTGCTACCGGGTCGAAATTTTTTCATCGTTTTAATGTGGCCGGTTTGAAGAGGTTGCTGCTGGTTTGAAACGGATGAGCATTTTAATTTCGTGCGAACTGGAACCGTCATTACAGAACACGGCTATACTTAACATTTTCGAGTACTCGCGCGAGCGTGTAAAGTACAAGGTGGCGTTATCAGGCGCAGTTCTCGCCACGGAATTCCTCGGGCGCAATAAAGGGGACTTGCGATTAGCAACGGAAAGTCAAACGGCGAAAAGTGACAGGCTCCTTTGTGCCCTCGAGCCCCGAATGCGTGGATTACACAGGCGTATTGGTGCGACCGTGGCATGCGATTGAATGCTGTGCACAATTCGATATGTGATCCGCTACCTATCGCTCTGGATAATCACAGGAGCAACGTGTAATTGATGGACGCGCTTACCATTCGCATACACGTGATCCTTGCCGATGATCTTCAAGCTTCTCGACTTTCAACGGTAATTGGAAACTCTGGTCCGATATTCAGACTCTCGCAGGCATCGTTGTCAAAAAATTGCTAACCCGGGAATAAGGGAATACGATGATTAATGACAGAGAATCAGTGAAACAAAGTCTCTTCCCCGCTAAATACATATTAAGTGTCGTTGACCTTAACTCGCCTGTAACCTAAAAACGCGATGCATAAACGTCTACCCGTGTCAAAATTTTTGCCGATAATTTCGCCCAATTAATTGACACGAGAAGTTAGGTGTCGCCTGGAGGTCTGCCTGTACAACCTGGAGAAATCGTAGATTTAATCGGGAAGACCGAAAAATTTGCCAATAAAATGTCACGGGACGGTCCTCGCGTTGCTAAGCGCATATGAATTTATAAACGCAGCTAACTCAATTAGGGGGATAATAATAATTTTGACCCAGACTGATCCTCCATCCGGCTAGACAGAGAGACCCTAATGAAATTACCCTGTTATCAATGCTTGACACGATTTCGCAGACTTCGATGGGGATTAAGAATTTAGCTAGATCGGGATAGCGATTCCGCATTTAGAGGATACTGTTCCAGTAAACGTCGGAAAGTGGGTTGCATCCCCCTCTCTCTCTCTCTCTAACCCTGTTGCGCGGTATCCGAAATCCTCGTCTGTCAACTTTTAACGAATCAACTTTTTGCCAATCGTCTTCGGTTAGGTGACTCTCGGAACCTGATATTTGTAATCACCGCCTTTGACGGACGATCTCGACTCGCCTAAGAGCCACGCCAATTTACATACACGTTGATCGCAAGGCACGCTTACCTCGCCGTCTAACAACTTCGGCCAACTACGAAGTTTCACGCTGGCTCTTCTGAAAACCCGGAGAGAAAAAAAGACGCAACCCTTCGCTTTTCAAACTTTGCAAAAAAAAAAATTAGCGATACCTATTTTTTCGAGGCACTTGGCTGGAAACCACCCTCGAGATTTTGAGAAATTTATAGTTGCCAGTACGTAGGGCTGGTTTTCCAGAAAATTGGAAAACAATTTCCTTTTTTTGTTTTCTGAATGTATTAAGGAATCGAAAATCCAGGAAGTTATACTATAACTTAATAATTATTATTTTAAAAAAATTTTTCTTTTTGGACGCTGAAACGATAAGAGACTTAAAGAGCCGAACGATTAGAGGTTATCTTTCCGAAGTAAAACGGATTTTCGAGAGCACGAGGGAGTAATGGGCTAAGCGCAGCATCCAGCGGAGGGTGAATCGGAAAAAGCGTGGCGCGCGAGGGCCGTTCGCCTAACCGGAACGATGGGACGCGCCGGTTTGTCTTTGTTTAGCATAGCAGTGCGGGAACGGCAACAACGAGAAAGTAATAACCGCGCGGCGAAATGACAAATTCGCTGCAAATATTGCCCGTGGACGTTCTGCGAGTCGTAAATCTTCGTTACGGGTATAATGCGGCCCCGTATAACGATTTCCGGCGCGGCTCGTAAGACGCGGAAAGAGTTTCGCAGTTTTGCGGGGCGGGGGGGGGGGGGGGGGGGGGGGGGGGGGGGGGGGTTGGAGGCGCGGAAATGCGAGAAATCCCTTAGCCGCGGGATTCGAAAACATTAACGATCCTATAAGCCGTTATTTTAACTGGCCCGCGCGATTCTACACGATGAGAACAAAAGGGACAGGCCACCGGGGCTGCCCCGGCCGCTTTTAATAATCGCGTTCCGTTCGTGCCGTCTTCCAACCACCCCCTCCGCCCCTCCGCCCCTCCGCGCTTTTACTTCCGGTTATCTCACCGGCGCGATGAGCTCATCACAATTTTTATGAAACTTCGCGGGTTAGTGCGAGAGGAGAGTCTAATGTACGGGACACGTTGCCCTTCTTTTATGGCCGGCTCGGGGTTAAGGGGTGAAACCACCCTTCAAATATGTCCCCAGTAAATCCTTTTAATTGAACTTTCGTGCACCGTAACTTTGAATCAGATTACCATATCTCCGTAAAATTTTTTTTATGCGTTCCTCGAACATTAGTCAATCTTGCCGGAAAGTTTATCATTCGTGGATTTGTTTACAAATATTCGCTGGAACCGATCTTGCTTCTTGAAACGATTCACGACTTTGGTCGATTACAACTTTGAATAAAATCGCGATGTCCGCATGGAAATTTTTTCGTACACTTCTCGAACATTGATAAACATCGCCACAAAGTTTCAAGCTCGTATGTTCGTCGGACACGTTTGAAAAAATTCGAAAAGACTGGTTCCGTTTCTGGAAATCGTCTGCGATTTTGATTGAAGCGTGTTTAATTTTGCAAATATTTCGGGACGAGTCTTGCGATTAAAAAATTAATTTGAACTGTCAAATAATTGCTCGGCTTTTGTTCGAATTTCCCGTATTATTAACAATTGAAAATATATCTGAAAGGAGGTGGGGATTTAAACGATTCGCAATGCTTAATGGGCTTCGGTAAATTTAAATTTATGCAAAAGTAGAATGACGTCCAGCTTGATGTCCTGTATAAATTGTTCCGATGAATTACAAATAAAATTGATCTTTATTAAATTCCACAAAAGGGGCTTGTTTAATAAATGAACAAATAATCCAATGTTCGTTTGCATAACTCGATTTTGATCCGGGAAGACTTCCCATGATTGTTGCACTTAAGAAATTGAATCGAGAAAGAGGATTATCTTAGAAACCTTCCAAAGTGTGTTTAACAAGAAAACAGTGAATTATATAATGACTCGCTTAAAATTCTTAATTATATCAGTTTCATCGATTGCGAGAGGTAGGAAGGGAATAATTTCACGGAGTAAGTACAGTGGCGGGAAACAGCGGAGAATTTAAACGATATTGCCATCTCATTAAGAAGATGATGAATTACTAATTCCTGCAGCTATTAATATCCCTGCCACGTTGACCGGGATTTCGAGTCGAGTTTACGTGTGTCTTTCGAATAATTGTTAATTGTCTCTGTACTCACCGGGCACAGTGCTTGCGTCTAAACGAGGAGGGGGATCGGGGGTGGCGGCGGAGGACGCGTGCAGATGCAACTTTGGCTTCGTTCAGGATCAAGGATACAAGGATTCGTCGTTCCTGCCCGTCGTCCATTATACACGTTACACTGACAGTCTAATATCGTCCCAGGAGACTGCGGGATTAACTTGAAATTTAATGGGTTTTCGAATTGCCATGGGAGGAGAGTCATTTGCGAGGGAGCGTTCGGGGGTGCAGGATTTATGGAACCTGGCACCCTCTCGCAAAAAGAAACCGGCGCACCAAAAAAAAAAAAACACTATAAGAATAAATAAATTGACACGACGGACTTAACAGGTTATTAATGAACGGGAAGAGAAATGCATGATTATGCTCTTCCGAGGCAGTTCTAGGGTCTACTGAAAACTGAAATTTTTGTTTCAGATGCGAGAAATAATTGAACAAATGTTTTGAAAGTGTCTGCACCCTCTCGAGCCCAGCTACAGGGTGCCCAAAATTTTGGAAAGTAATGTCAACCACTTTCCACGAAATTACAGCGGTGAGAACGTCTGCCTGAACGAGCGAAAAATATTCAGAAACGAAGACATATGCAGAAGTCTCGGTGGAAAGTATTCCCGGGTGCATCGAGCCGTGTCAAATCAACCGAACTCGAAAGAAACCATTGATTTTGCCCGGGCCGTGAACAACGAGCTTGGAAAATTCGAAAATTCCTCGCTCTCCCCCGGCCATTACGGGGCCGGTTTCAGGGGCGTGGGGTTTGCTTTCAAAATTTTCAACTTTACTTTCGAATTTACCGGGCCGTTTATCTTGCCGTAATTTAAATATCCATCTCTGTTAGATCGGGAAACACGAAACCGGGAAGTTTTGCAGAATTTTGCAAGTGTACCCGGCCCGGGAGGGGATGGGGGCGTGGGAGTACATTTTTCATTAGCTTCGCGTAACATTTTTGCCCCGTAGCGGCGGATAATAAATTTACATTTCGAGAAATCTGCATCGCGAACGAAATTGAATAACATTCATTAACCCCGCCGCTCGGTTGTTCGCTTCATTATGAATTACAGCCCCGGAGTACCGGGAATGTTATTGTCGCGGATGTGTCGCCGGGATTTTTTTCTTCGTTCGATCCCGCGCACATTTTTTCCGAGCGACACGCTGACGTTGCATACGTGCCCCCCGGAGCGTCTACGCCGCTATAGTGATATTCTCTTCCGGCCGGTAGCTTTGTAAATGCGCGCGGAAACAAGAAATCAGGAAACACTAGGCGAGCTTGTTAAGGAAAACTTCTTTGGAAGTTCCGCCTCCGTTGAACGTCTCTGTAAATTAGCGGGCCCGGTCTTCGAGACGTGACTAATAAAAACCGTAATAATAGCAGCTCCCTCTCGTTCCTATAACTCGGAACTGGTCGTCGACGTTGCCCCGAACAACCTTTCTGTGATTCGTTATGTTCATTCCACCCGATGACTCTTCAACAAATTTCTTTTCTAGCTCCGCAACTCACTTCTCGACAATTTCTAACATATTGTTTAAACAAATGGAATTTTGCAAAGATTTTTCACACGGTTGGATCGCTTATGAGAAAATATACAATTCTTACGTTTACAGCGCTCTTCTAGCTGTATTGGTTCCTGAGATATTTCGGTGAATGCTTTCCATCCCTAATTTCAGGGGTTGCTTTCACCCCTCGAATAGGGACGACGGCTGATAGAAATATACGAGTCAAATATTATTTTAGGAAATATTTTATACGAATGTTACACATGAAGCTTGTATTCCCTTAGTTATGTACCGTTCAATTTCGTTTTATTGGTCGTACTATGTTTGGGGAATTTTAATGTGTCATTTGAATGGAGAGTTTCCTTTTTGCGTCTCGTTCGTGTGCGTGGTTTTCTGATTCGAAACAATAGAATACAATTTTTTCGCTGGACCATCTAGTGCCGGAAATATCCCAAAAAATGTATTTTTCACCCCCCGATTTTGAGGGCTGTTTTCACCCCTTCAACGCCGGACGATTGTCGACAAAAAATACGTGTCAAACATTTTCCCGAGAGCTATCTCCCATGCAAACTTCATCAAAATCGGCGAGCGCGGTTGCACTGTGTCCCCTTTGTTACAAATTTCGCGTTTCTCCTTCGAAGTATCCACGAAATGGTCGAAATTGTCGAATTCCAATTTATTTATAATTGCGTTCTACCCCGCCCGAATTTACCGGTTGCAGCTGATCGAAAAGAGACTTTTTCATAGACGTAACGCGGAACAGGTCTGCGGTTAAAATTTCAAAAGGCTGTCAGTCGAAACACCTTACAAATTTCCTAATCCTTCATCTCCCCATTTAATCAAAAAAATTCTGAAAGAATTATACTCGGGTAAATGGGTCGCATTTCGTCAAGTGAATCCGAAAAACAATTTTCCGAGGCGAGGGTAGTGGTGATCTGGTTGGCAATGGTCGCAAAAGCACAGTGCTCGGCTATCGAAGAGTTTCAGATTCGTATCAAGCTTCCGCAAGCTTTGGATACTCTAACAAAGCTAGGCGAAGTAAGAAAAGCCATCCGTCTGTGGATGTGCCGGCATTCATTTACAAAGGATGACCAGCCTGTACAAATGAAGGACCCTCGGCCCTCGGCTCTCGGGCCGGCAGCAACAGCAGAGCGAGCGGCAGCGGCAGCGGAGTACAGATAAAGCTGAAGGGATCGATCCAAAAGCTCCCACCGCCGCTCGCCGCGGTGCCCTGAACACACGCAAGCGCAGCGACGCGGGAACCGTATTTATTATACATGTTTTATGAACGGGCACACGCAAAGTGTGCGCCGCCGCTGCCGCCCGCCCGACAACGACGACGACGACGACGACGACGACGACGACGACGTCGCCTCGCAAAAAGCAATTTGTTCCCGCGTGCGTACAGTTTTCTTTGAACGTATGCAGGCCGCCGTGGCGCGCGCGGCCGCTCGTAAGGGGCTCCGCAACGAGATCTTCCAGACCGTTTACGGTCTTTTTAATTGAATTCCCTGCATTTTGTCGTTCAACGTTGAATCCCCGCCTCGCTATTGAATCTCCTTTCTTATTTCGCCGCGGGATTACGTTCCTTCGAGCGCACCTTATTTCTCGTTCGATGCAAACTAGCCTCGATGATCCCGGCCCCCGACAGGATACAACTTCGAGCAGTGTGCATTTTTTTTACCATTTCGGAGACCCGAAATTCTTTTATCTACGAATTTTCTATGGCCCTTCTGACCCATTCACACACAAAAATTTTTCGGATATCTCAGAAACTACAGAAGTTACGACAGTGTGCAGATTAGCCTGTGCATTAGTTGACGCATAAACTGTCAGAAGCGACTTTGGGGTGTGCGAATCTTTCGTCAATTAGGAGATCCGAAATTCTTTGATCTAGCAGTTTTCTATGATCCTTTTGACCTATTCACGCACAAAAATTTTTGAGATATCTCAAAAATTACAGAAGTTACAATAGTGTGCAGATTAGCCTGTGCATTAGTCGACGCATAAAATGTCACAAGCAACTTTAGGGTGTGCGAATCTTTCGTCAGTTAGGACACCCGAAATTCTTTTATTTACGAATTTTCTATGATCCTTCTGACCTATTCACGTATAAAAATTTTTCGGATATCTCAAAAATTACAGAAGTTACAGAATTGTGCAGATTAATCTACACATCAATCGAAGAATATAGCATCAGACTCGAAGGGGGTGCCAATTTTTTGTACGATCAAAAAGTCGATTTTCATTTGTTTGTAAATCTTCTACGAATATCTAAGAAATTTATCTAAATTGCATTTATTTGTATTTTTCAGATTCACAGACAGAACTTTGGGATAAAGTCTTATAAATTTAGAAGACTTTAGGTATCGTCCTGGGGTATTCGTCCGCGTCCAAGATGGCAACAAAGTCGGGCCATAAGATATTCCAGGGAGGAAACGCGGATTTTCGCGCGTCGTCCCCGCGAATTTCTCTATTCCACGGACGATTTGTCCACAGCAAAGAGCATTTCTTGCATCTGGGCCAGCTTGGCGACTTTTTGAATTTCGTTTGACGTTCGCCATCCGAGAATCGATGTACCACGTCACGAATCCCACTTTATTAATTCCATATGATTTTCCGGCACTTATTTCCGTCTGATCTTACTCGAGTGTTAGCTTTGACAGACTATTGAAAGTTAGTCGCCGATGTTTCTATTTCAATTTATGGATTTCCTATTTATGGGCTGCGACGTCAATTTCCGCTGGATGTTTCACCAATTTCTCTCTTCTAAACACATATCATCGATCAAAGGAACCGATTAATAGCTTGCCATCAATTAAAACGACTTTCTGAATTGGTAAAAAAATGCACATACTCTGAAATCGCTCTCGCTGCTACGTGTTTCGACTAGTGCACAACTAATCTGCACACCTGTGCAACTTTTTTAATTTTTGAGATATCCTAAAAATTTTTGTACATAAATATATCAGAAGGATCATGGAAAATTAACATGCAAAAAAAAATTGGACTGTTCCAATTGGTAAAAATATGCCCACACTTTAAACTCGCTTGTATACCTCTCATGCAGACAGTTTTATGTACACTTCGAACTGCTGTAACATTTTTATAAAAGTCGTGGTTTTTTCTTTCCGCCTCATCTGGCATGCAGTTATTACCGATTGTTCCGCGGCTTTCGCCGATGATCGCTTAGAATCCCAAGGCCAGCCGGTCCGCTAACTTTCGCGCATAAATATTCCGGTCGTATCAAAGGTAAACCGAAGAATTCGATCATCGGTGATATCCCGATAAAACACGGTGCTGGCTTTTTCGTTTTATTGGAAGGGGCGTGGGCGGAGGGGTAGGGGGTGTAGAAGGGGGGTTGGCTCTCCATGCATAGCAGCGCAGAAGTTCCGGCAGCCGGCGGCGGAGAAAAGTCGCTAGTCATTCATCTGCCGATGTCGGTACTTTCGGTCAGCTTTAAAACTTCTTTGGTGATAGTTTGTCGAACACCGTGGGAACAAGTGAGGGAAGCCCGCTCGTGCTTCCTTCCTCGAATCCCTGACGACTTCGATTCTACACCCCCCCCAACCCTTCCACCCCCACACCCCTCGAAAACAAAGCGAATCAATTGGCCAAAAAGTCGCCCTCTGTAATCTTCGATTATCACGACGAAAAACTGCCCCCGACGAATTATTGTTTCGAGACGAGTCGATGAAATTGTTCTTCTCGATTCAATTCGGGAAAATAGAAGCCCGGTAATCCGGATTGTAGAGTGTTCGAATTAAATCGGTCGGATTCGATCACTTCGCCGTTTCAATGAAGTGAACTTCACCGTTCTAGCGAATGCAATGATTTGGCATGGTTACGGAGGGATTTAGAACAAACCTCTATTATACGAACTGACAGCGTTACGTTCTGGGTAAGATAACGAGCCGGCAGTTGGCACAATGTGTATTGTTCCGGTAGACTATCGAACGGGGTATTGTTCGGTTAATTTACTCTTTGAATTCTTGAAAAATATGCAGGGGAAGCTGACAGGGAGTGGTTCGTGCCACTTAACCGACGCTTCGTCTATCTTCCTGTTTTCTAGAGGAAAATTGAGGCAATTTTTTCCTGTGCCAGTGCTACCCAATGATTATCCTCAGATTTTCCTAACTAAATTTTTATTATCTTAAAAGAAGAAAGGAATAAATCCATTTTTCTCGAAAAAATTTGGTCGGTAACATATTGACCGGCAGGTTCTTAAGTTATGATCAGCAATTGAACGATGTTTCGGAAGGTGGTCCCGGTGGATTGGGGGAGGGGAGGGGGTGCTATGTAAATGAAAATAGTAATTGCAAAATACCGGTAGCGAGGGGCGCTCGCGCGGAACTTTCTGTACACGGCGTAGACGGATTTTATAATCGCTCATTGAAATGGATCGGAGCAAGTTCGCCGCTGTCAAGCCTCGCGGTTGCCCTTTTGCGCCCGTTGAATCTAATTACCGGAACGTCAGTTTTACGAACTTTTCCGGGTTTTGCATCTTTCGGAATTATTCCGGGCCTCCCCCGCAGTTAGAACGCTGTTGGCCCCGCTCGCCCCTCAGACCCCCGACCCTTCAACAGCCTATAAAGGTAACCCGCGGCTCCGGAGATAATTCATTTAAGTTCGCGCGACGATAATGGACTCCCGGTCCTCTTCTACAGTCTAGCGGGAACGTTCCGGCAAGGTCAGCCGCATTAATTACGTCTGCAATCAACACACTGTCGCCGATTCTGAATACCTCTTTCACAGCCTGTCTCAGCTGGCTCTGAGGTTGGCTCTCGTGCCGTCGTTTGTCTCGCGTCACGGTCCTCTTTTTATTTAAAACAATTCACAATTCATATCCACGTTTCATCAACTCCTCAGCGTTTGCCAGGAAGCACGTAAAAAGTTCTACGCGTCGCTGTAAAATCTTGAAGGTCACCTCGAGGAGGAGGAGTCATCATTCCAGGGGACCCCCTAGATCGCTGTTTTAGATGATCTTGATACACTGGACGATCTTGAAAACTCGCAGGTATTAGAATCATCCCGAAGGCTTCTCCGAGCAATATTTCGCCGGTTGAAAAATTCATAGTAAAATTTCGCTAGGGCAAAGATGAAATAGTTTGAAGCAATGGCGCGCGCGCGTTTTCATGAATATTTTTTTGTCCATGTACTTACGTGTCCTGGATCCGGCAGCGAGCATTACTGTATTATGGAGCAGTTTTGTGCAGGGTACAGAGGACACGTATTCTAAAAATATGAAGCAGACTGAGCCCTACGTAAGAATACAATTCCCACCCTTGATCGTTGACGTCACGTTAAGCCCGGCCAATGGCTGCGACCGCCGGAACTGTCACAGGCGTAACACGTGGACAGTTTGTTGATCTGTGCCGGCTGGGCTCGCTGAATAAACTATCGGTGTCCTCATTGTGGCCAAAAGTGGAAAATCTCTCTCTCTCTCTCTCTCCGGAGGGTCAACAATGATTCAGCTGACGTGGATCACCGGGGCCACGATATTGATCCTCGGTGGATGGGTCTATTCCGACCCGGCTGCGTTCAAAGGCTCCTCGCCGCTCACGTCTTCCAGCAGATAAGCCCTTCGTGTCCTTAGGGCACTTCAAACCGTCACTTCCATTGAAATTCCTATCCCGAATCATCCCCTGCATTTTTCTAAAATTTAATTAAACAGCTATCAAACAAATTGGAAGAGGATCATCCTGACTCTTTCAGTAGCTAAATTGCCTTCCAGGTCAGGTCACCTAAAGTCATGGAAGACTTTTGGGCCAGCGTTAATCGCAAGCGACTCGAAATTTGCGCGTGTATCGTCTTGGAGCCGAGCGAGTATGGCATCGTTTGATTTCGCCGAATCCCGGAAATATCATTATACACCGAGTACCATACGAAACGTTTGATCCCGCGCGGTAGGATAGCGCGGGTGAAATGAAGGAAGCACCTTTGACTGGGTCGTCGCTATCCCCACCCCCGCGGCCGGGCCAATCCGGCTGCGGGGCTGGTAAACCATGAAGCATTAAAAGTAATACATAATTATTCACGGTTCATTTCGTTTTCCCATTTCCTACTCGCACAGCCGGTCTGTCAGCGGCGGCCTGTCCCGGCTGGAGGCTTGTTTCTGCGCTTTGACGGTGCATCTCGTTCCGCCCGCGAACTATCGCGAAAATAACGCGACGGAAATCCGCTCGTGCGGAAACGGCTCGTCATCCCATCGATCCAATCTGCTTTGCCCCCCTCCGATCCCTTTTTGCGCTGGAACCACCACAGATGCAAAATCAGGTTGCCCAATTTGGTGTAGCCACCCCCCTGGTCACTGTTTGCAGTTTTTAATTTTTTTTTTACCACCGAAACTCGCGACCGAAAATTCTGAATTAATTCTCTGATTTGGATCTTGATGGGTGCACGGTGTGCGACTTTTTTCGAAATTTTTCATCCGGCCATTTCATCGATAAAAAATAAAAATTTGACCCAGGTTCCGTCTCTATTGCGATAATGTGTCGAATATTGAGTCTTTCAAACGAGAAACAAATGTTTCTCTAACAACAAATATGTTTTTAATTTTTTGGTCTCAAGGTTATGTGGAGGTTATAAGTTTCGCAGTACCGCGATAATAAAACTATCCGTATAATTCCCGAACACACCCAACGTTGTCCAACAGCTAATAAACTGCCACAAAATGTTCGACCCTTTGTCTCTTTTTGAATTTTCGAAATATGTCAAATGTATCAAATGCGTATATTTCCTGGGACTGACAGCGTGTCACGCACAAGGTGGGCCACGTGGATCACTTAAACTTTTCCGATATTTATGAGCACGCAAAAATACAGTCCACCGTGTGCTGGACAATTTTTTTTTTATTATTCACTTAATACCCACGCCCTTTTTACACAACCATGAAACTCCAAATTGCAACCGGTTTTTCTTTTTACTCGTATGCATAAATATTTGAGAGAGAGAGAGAGAGAGAGAGAGAGAGAGAGAGAGAGAGAGAGAGAGAGAGAAAACTTATCCACGGATTGTGAGCGCTGATAGATAAGTACTGATAGCAAACAAGCTCCGACATTGTATCGCGCACAGTGACAGCAGCGGTTTGTAGTGAAATCCATCACGCCCGGTATCAGTCAAACGCACGTGTGCTCGATGGATTTTTAAATTCATTTGTCTGGAAAATGAAGCCCCGCACGGCAAAAAGTTATTCCATCATTTCGACTTTCAACAACTTTACTGCTGAACGATCTATGCACGTCGACCCAATTATGCCACGATACACAGGACACCCTGCATATTTTTCGGAATTTTAGACATCGTCAAACGGAAGCATTTTCCACAAACCGACGATGCTAAACGTTCCAATTTAAAAGCGAATTGCTTGAAGAGGCTCATGTCATAAATACAAAAATTTCTAAGGTCATTAATATTTTGAAAGAAATAAACCCAACAAAAATTCAAAGAATAGTATGCTATAATTTTAACAGTTATAAAAACAAACATTCTGAAGGTGATTTGAAGGTCATTTATGTGACGACGAAAGAAATGACGTTCTGAAACAAGTTCTTCCATTTTCAGACGAGACTAGCAGGATACACTTTTCAGACGACACTAGCAGGATATTTTCTTGAAGAGTTTTTTTATGTATATAATTTATCAAAAATGAACACACATTTCTCCCGGAACGGGGGGATTCTTGTTAGGGAAATGTTAACGTCGAAAGCAACGGCGGCGGTGAGCAAACGGTGAATGCATCGACGCATCGATGACCCAAATCGGAATTTATTAGAGTACGAGATATAAAGGTTATCAGAGAAAAATGGGGGAGCGTCGGAAGATCGTGTCTAGCCATAAGTAGCGATCCTAGATAGTGGGCGGACCACAGCCAGGCTGCATAAGATATATTCCGTCGTCCACCCCCGCGCCGCCCCGCCCCTATCCCTGTACACGTATACAACCCCCGTGTATATTCCGAAGCTTTTCCTTCCCCGCGCGTTTGTACGTAGGAGCGAGCTATGATGTAGATAGTGAAATGTAGTGCGCCGAGTGCTACACACCGACGCCGACGCCGGCGTCGAATTATTCGTGTGCAGATAACTTGACTTAACGACATCTAGAAGCGATACTTCAACGCACCAGCCACGGAAAATTGTGCTGATAATGCCGGCATAGGTTCCTATTATTTCCTCGGCCGATTTACCACGAGATATTCTATCGAGGACCTTACAAGGAGGACGCGGATCATCGATGTCTGATCGAATCCTAGTTTCTGAGCGATTTAAGGACCGTCGGAGGACTCCGAGTCCTTATCGCCTATGCAACCCAGGGGCAACTTTGTGAATTTTTTTTCCGAAAATGGGCTGTCGGATTTTTATGAAAATTGGGGGGTAGTTGGGAGGGTCCTTCAGTAGTCGTCATGAATTTTTGTGACCCCATCCTCTGCCTTTGTTGATAATTACGTGACCTTGAATGACCTCTTTAATTTATCAGTTGGGGGTAGACTTAAATATTTTCAACCCAAGGGGCAACGTTGAGAATTTTTTTTCCGAAAATGGCTTGTCCGATTATTATGAAAATTGGGGGTGAGTTGGGAGGGTCCTTCAGTAGTCGTCATGAATTTTTGTGACCCCATCCTCTGCCTGTGTTGATAATTGCATGACCTTGAATGACCTCTTCAATTTATCAGTTGGGGGCAGACTTCAATTTTTTTCTCGAAAACTGTATGTCGGATTTTTTTGAAACTTCGTGGATAGTTAGAACGTATCTTCAGCGACCCTTCTGAATATTTCTGGCCCAGGAAACCGCCTGTGTGAAAAATTGCACACCCTAAAAGTGGACTCAAAAATTTACAAAATGTGGAAAGTGTCAAAGTGGCTTTTGGACGATGGGGCGGTCAACTTATCGATTTTTTTTTCTTGGAATTTGTGATGCACGTACCTGGTATGCTACGCTTTCAGGAAATTTGGCGATTTTAACTCCTGCCGGTTGACAGAGTCTTCAAGGAAGTTTATTATAGCTGGCTCATGACGTTCACGGGAATTCCAATGACGTTCTAAAATATTCCGTAATTTGAATGTTGTCGCAGGCGTTATTGTAATGCACGAAATTTGAGTGGGGCATTAATCATATCCCGGAGTTTCCATATTAATTCGTGAACGCCGATGAAGCATGTTAAGCGCCCCTAGTACAATAAATTCCTAATACAATAGTCGGCGTGTTACATGAACCAGTGAACCGATTAAAGTTCGTTGTACATGCGCAACATTCGCGAATTAGAACGGTTAAATGAGTGCCTCGTCAGCCTTTGCTTGATTATTAACTCGTCCAGAACGAACGCACCAGCTGAAATGTGTATGATAACACCCTAATGTAGATTCGTACGCCTTTATTGACGGTAATTGTACCAAAAATCTTCTCGACGCTCATCTCAATCGATTCATGCAACTTTACCTTTATTTAGAACCTAATAAAAAATTATAGTCACTTGTGGAAGCTTCGGAAATCTTTCCTGAAGATTTGGACCATTCTACACAAAAACTGAGAGACCTGCCCAGGTTTAATTAGGTATAGGAGTGATATTCACTATATTTAAATGAGCTCCAGCTGGGGCAAGTGTGAGTTAAATCTTGCCTAATTCAATTTCTCATTGCACTATGCCATAATAGTTGGTACGCCAACATAAATGATCTTTGATCCCTGGTAAAGCAATCCTGGTCTAGACAGAGGTACTAACAATAAAAACGAATGACCACACTTCAAAAAGTTCCCATTATTTATAACTTGTTTTTCGATGCCGGAGACCTTGGTACAGCGTAGGTCATAATAGTTATCCTCCCCACTCTAATCACTCTAGGATCGTAATATGTGGGTGCGTGGTGTGGGGTGAACAGCTATCTCCTAACCGCAGCAGACCTAACCCAGACTATGTACGTCAAACTATAATAACCGATCACCCTGGCAAAGCATTAATAAATAAATTTTCGTAGTCTCTGTCATGACATAGATCACTTCGTAAATTTAGCTAAAAATATTTGCCAAAAACAAATGTACATCAATTTTACCGATAGGGAAATTTTTTTTCCGAAACTGGGCTGTCGAAATTTTATAAAATTTATGGGGTGGTTAGAAGGATGCCTTAGTGATCATTCTAAATTTTTGTGACCAGCAACTCTGCGACTCCGATGACGTCTTTAATTTATCAGTTGGGGATAGACTTCAATTTTTTTTTCAATAATGTGCTGTTCGATTTTCACGAAATTTGGAGGACATTTAGAAGGATCCTTCAGTGACCTTTGTGAATTTTTGTGACCAAAAATACCGCCTGCGTAAAAAACTGCAATAACAACAAGGTACTATTTATTTAAAGGATACTTCCAAGTGCTTGTAATTAGTTTCGCGAAGTCCTCGATCATGTTTGCGACATCGGGCCAAGTAATCGATAATTTCGATAAAATTTCGCGGCGCGATATATTCCGCGTGAAAAATGTGGACAGCGGACGGCGTATTGATGAACTAGCATGCATTAAAAGTTCTCGATGACGCATTGTTGGAAGCCCATGAGCGGACTCGTCGCGGTTCGATCGGGACCCGGCGTGTCTGCTCGTAAAGGATGTTATAAAATTCCAGGAGGAAGTTATGCGTGTGTGTCTAAAAAGTGTTATTAGGTCGACTTTTATGGCGGCGAGTGGCCCGTCGATGTCGATGGAGGAGCAACTTCCCGGGCGTTTTCTTTAAACTTACTTTCGGCGTGCTGGCCTGTGCAAACGTGTTCGCAAACTCGATCGGGAATTCTCAATGCACAGTAGACACATTTAAGAGGAAATTGCCGCGGCGTTCGAACCTCTTAGCGGGTCTACGTGCCCCGATGAACCGAGCTTTTTCGAAATTATTATCGCCGGGGTGGCAACGGTTCGATGATTATCTCCGAATCGAATATTCCAGTCCGCCCTGCTGGAACTCTTGATTAAGGCCCGCGAGGAACAAGTGAAAACCGTGCCGAGGAAAATCAAAATTCCCCCGCTACCCACAATATTTTTCTTTATCTCGAAATCGCTCCTAATTGCGACCCACTTTCCGAGGGAAAGCTCCCACGAACGTTTCAATATATTCCACGCTGATTGCACATCGACAGAAATTTGTTTCCGGAATCGAGTAGTAATGTGCCGGCGTTTTTATTATGTAGGAAGCTCGTTAAACCGCGCTAAACATTTTATTATACCGAGCTTCGCACACGCGTGTCCACGGTCCGCGCGTAAACGGATAAAAATTACACGAATTTTCGTAAACAGAGCAAAGCCAGATTTATACGAAAATGGTAATTACGTTTGTTTCGTTTACATACAATTTATGGGCGAGACTTCGTCGAAAATGTCTGTATACTCCGTACTAATTTGCGGACCGTTTAAAAAGTGTATCAAACTAACAATTCCAAGCTGAATAATCCGAAGTCGATCATTTTCACGGGTACTTCCAGTGTCAATCTACTTTATGCGCCTTTGTAAATTTCTACACACGAGGTTGCAGACTCCGACAATTCGAAAGACGTCCACAAACACGGTCAAACGCACACAAACAATCTAAAACACCGCTGAACCCACTCTAACAAAAATTATCCCTCTTCATAATTTTTTGAATGGGATAGATATATTGTATTGGATTTTGTAGAAATGTTTGAGCTAGGTCTCAGCAAGCTTCTAGTCTCAGCAAGGCTCATTTGTGTGCAAGGTTTTTGCCTCAGCAAAGGTCTATGTCTCAGTAAGGGTTCTGTCTTAACAAAAGTTTATATCTCAGTAAGGTTAATACTCAGCAAAAATCCGGAAGAAGTCCACAAACCCAATCAAACATCCTCAAACACCGCTGAATCCACTCAAATAAATAATTATCCCTTTTCACAATTTTTTTAATGGTCTAGATATAGTATATTGGATTTTGTAGGAATGTTTGAGCAAGGTCTCAGCGAGGTTCTAGTCTCAGCAAGGCTCAGATCTCACTGACGTTCTAGTCTCAGCAAGGCCCAAGTCTCATCAAACTTTTATGTCTCAGCAAGGTGTATGTCTCAGCAAAAATCCGGAAGAGGTCCACAAACCCAATCAAACATCCTCAAACACCGCTGAATCCACTCAAATAAAAATGATCCCTTTTCACAATTTCTTTAATGGTCTAGATACAGTATATTGGATTTTGTAGGAATGTTTGAGCAAGGTCTCAGCAAGATTCTAGTCTCAGCAAGGCTCAGATCTCACCGAGGTTCCAGTCTCAGCAGGGCCCGAGTCTCAGCAAAGTTTTATGTCTCAGCAAAAATCCGGAAGAGGTCCACAAACCCAATCAAACATCCTCAAACACCGCTGAATCCGCTCAAATAAAAATGATCCCTTCTCACAATTTTTTTAATGGGCTAGATATAGTGTATTGGCTTTTTGTAGAAATGTTTGAGCAAGGTCTCAGCGAGGTTCTAGTCTCAGCAAGGCTCAGATCTCACCGAGGTTCCAGTCTCAGCAGGGCCCGAGTCTCAGGAAAGTTATATGTCTCAGCAAAAATCCGGAAGAGGTCCACAAACCCGGTCAAACAAATACAAACCCCCTCAAACACCGTTGAACCCGGTCAAACAAAGCTGATTCCTTTTCACAATTTTTTTAAACGGGCCGGATACGGTATATTCGATTTCGTAGAAATGTTCGAGCAGTTCCAGACGGTGTAATTTTCGCGAGAAACGTGTGAAATTCGCAGGCTATTCGCGGAGTCGATTCGAGTCGTTGTTTCCGGTGTTAACGAGTGGAACAGGGCCTGCCGTTGGAGGGCACCAAAGTGTTAATTGCTTTCTCGTCACGGAACGAGTGCGACCCTTGGGGGAAGGCGAGAGTCGTCGGAGACGCGACGAAAATTTTTTCGCCGGCAGTTCGTGTGCCAGGAACAATATACTTTTCTTTCGATCCTCGTACGTTCTCACGTTCGACACGTACAACGCCGTCGTACGTACAAGCAATGACATATGTCATTGACGCGCGTTACTACACCGGGCCGGCCTAAAGTGGTTCCCACCACACTCCCTCTCCCTCTCTCTCTCTCACATTCTCTCTCGCTCTCCCTTTCTCGCTCTCGCAGAGTCAGCCATCGGGGAAATGTTTAAACGTGTTCTCGCGCACCCTCGCAAAACCGCTCGCGAAATTGCGCCCGGGCTTCCTACGGAGAGTCGTGAAAACCCGGCGACCGCCGCCGCCAACCGAGTCGTGCGAAACTTAAAAAGACAATTGCCGCCGGAGCAATATAAATGTTAAAACAACATGTCGACCGACCGTAATTTTCTTTTTAGTGCCTTCATCAGCGGCCGGCGATAAAGGCCGCGGAAGATATTGTGATACTGTCACGGGGGCATGATAATATCGTCGCCCCCGGGCGCAGACACGGGCCGCTTTCTGACAGATGAAAAATGGCGCTGGTCAGGCATTCGGTGACAAACGACTGGTCTAATAGGCGAATAATAGTAACCGCCGCGGACCCGGACCCGGTCGGGCGAGAACTGAAACCCGTTGTTGTCTGACCATTCTCTCGAATAGATTTCAGTTCCTTTGAAATTCTAATGGTGTCGTTGCACCGCCGAAAAAAGCCACCCGCATTTTTATTCGAACGAAAAACTAATTTTTTAACAGTGCCAGATATATTCGAACGACGCTCGTACCTTTGAAAGAGGCGTCGCGTTTTTATTTAGCTCGGAAAAGCATTTGCAATCGGTTCGGAAAATGTGTTCGAAAGAAGAGTATAACCCAATTAAAAAAGATTTGAATCCCTAGGACTTTTATTCGAGTTGGAAAGAAAATTGTAATTGCTGGGTAAAAAATATCGGCCTCTATTTGTGTCGTTAAAGAGGCAGTCGAATTTTTATTCGATTCGGAAAAATCCACTCAGGCATAATTCCTCGAGATGAGTTTTTCCGCTAGCCTGTAAATGCAGGTATTATTTCGGGGATTTAAAAAATTCCTCGTGAAATTTTTGGAACGGTTCCAAAGGTCTTTAAAAAGCTAAATATATTTACGAATTCACGGGTTGCGCAAACATTGTAAAAGCTTGTGTACCGTGCTCGTTCAATTGTTCAATATCTCGTAATTTAATCATGCTATCCTCGTTTTATTTGCGGTGTACATAAAAAAAGATCCGTGTTCACAGCAAATGTACGATGAAAATCGTCTAGTGAAAAAATTTGTTTAACAACGTACACATAAAGTTGTTTTCCCAGTTACACAGAAACAGTTCATATCAATGATTTCAGAAGGATATTAAAAAAATTGTTGGTACATAAACTATTGTGAGAAAAGCATTAGCTATCTATAAAATAATCAAAACGACGGCTCATAAAAGGTTGACCATTTTTCACGCTACGGGAAACAATAAACAAAGAAATAACACACACGCGTACACACGTGCAACTACACACACGCGAATAAAGATAAAACAGCTGGTGCAAAAGGGTCAATAAATATGTGTAAAAAAAATTTTATCAAATAACTGTTGTACACGGAACCTCATGCAAATTCAAATTTTTACACACAAAACATAACACGAAAATTGGATTAAAGCGCTATTCCCATTTCTGCATGAAAGAAACAAAATAATCGCGTTTATACCGGAACCAATGAATAATAAAACCCGCTCAACTTTTATGTTAGTGAACGAATATAATAACCAACCACCATAGCATAGCATAAAAAATTCTAATCACTTCGATTCGTTCTCCCAATTCCAAACTGAAGAAATCTGAAAATTTTTCTGGGTCGAGCAGTCCCAATTTTAACTTCATATATTCGTCTAAATTTCTACAGACGCAAATACACAAGGCCATAGACTCCAATCGCGCAGAAACAATATCTATTCTACAATTTCTATTGACTATGTTTCTGTTTTCTATATTCCTGTACATTTTTTTACACAGCAACACACGAGGCTACACACTCCAAAAATCCAAGAGCAGTCCGACAAATCCTCTCAACCTACACAAACACTCACAAACACTTTCAAACGCATTCGACACTCAAACTAAAAAATTCCCGGCACCCTCACCGCTCCTCTCACCGGAGTCGGTGATAATTTTTCCAAATCAACCTTGCCCGGTCTTCGGAAAATCTCGCACCCCCCACTAAGATCTCTTCAACCCCTATTTAAATATCATCCCAGTCCCCGAAAAGGCATCACGGTCCCGCGGTATCTCCGTCGAACGCTGACAAAGGGAAGCATCTCAACTTATTATTAACATTAAATCCCCCCGCCCGTTGTCGCCAGCCCATGGGGTGGGAGTTGCGGGGCGCGGGGGTAGCTTTCACGTGGATACATCCTCGAGTGCGTTCCTTTTCGAAAAACTGCGCCCGCCGGAAAAGGCACTCCGGCCTTTGTTGGGATACGCTACCTTTCCCCGAAGCATTGTGCCGGCGTGATTGGGGTGGGGGAGGTTGGCCTGTCTGGGGGGGTTGTACGCGTGCGCTCTCCTAGGGGTTGGTCGCCGCGTTGCCTGCCGGCTCTCTCCGGCCCGGCGTCATCGGCAGTTATCGGCGGACCGCGAATCTATCCTCGTCGCTCGGAACACCGCGTGGTCGACAGTGTCGCCGGCGAGATGTAACGCGCTTCTTCTCTTCATCATCATCTTCTCCTCTTGATCATTCGAAACCAGTCGAACGGACAGACGACCCCGAGCTATCCCCCTCCGGGTACGCTGACCTTCTCTTTCGTGGTTCGAAGAGGACAAAGTGTCCTGCGTGTGACGGATAGACCTTGGTAGCCGTGAATCCTTGGATAGTTGGATAGTAGATCCTCGGATAGCAGGCCAGTGCTGTGTGTGTCCCTGTTGTACCAGGATCTTGTACGTCTTTCGACTCGTCCCTGCTCCGAGAGGTCGGTGAGTCCTTGCACCTTGGAGGAACCCTGCCTTGTAGAACCGGGGTTTCGGTCGCTATGCAACCACGCCGTTTGATGGACTCCTCTGGAATCAAGGTAGGAGTGATTTATTTGTTTTTTTTTGGCTGGTTCATCCTGGGTTCGTAGTTTTGGGGCACCGTGGGTTTCGAGGTGGATGATTGCGAGGCAGGCGTGGTGCCGCGCTTTGTTTGAAATTTGGCGCAATTAGGACCGTGGGTGCGAGTGGGTCGAAGTGATGGGACGACCAGGTAGCTAACAATCTCCGATGGTCCACTGTGTTTGGATTGTTGTTGATAGAACCGGTAGACACGGAATCGTTCAACAGCGATGGACACAAGTATGTTTGTCCTTTGCTTCGAATCCAGTAGACGTAAATGATCATCGAAGATTGATAGCCAGAGTACCTGAACGACAGGTGGGAATTGTTTGGAATTTCACCAATTCTACCCTGGGATTGTGTAGCTAAGTGACAGGTGTGTGGATTCTTTGAAACTTGAACTTTTGAAGATGATGAGGTAGCCGGCAATCGGCTAATTGGACAGCAAAAGGTAGCTAAATCCGCAGTCTTCCGTCAGGAGGATGGGACACAATGCTGCAATTTTCTCCTATCATCTATCTGCAATGGTAATCGAAGATCAATCGATCGTCGATTGATCATAAGGTAGTACCGTACAGAATACAGCAACAGGGGACAGTAGCCGGTGCTGCAATTTTCTTTGCAACCCGGTGGGCGTGGGATCTAGCTGCAATGATCATCAGAGATCAGTTGACAGTAGAATCGGTGAGCGAGAAGTTAGCTACCAATTAGACAGTCGAAGAAGACGGAACACAGAGGTTGCAGTCGGTAGTGTTTAACACACCCGGCATCTAATTGCCACTATGACAAGATATCAATAGCAACCTGGGGTCCGGTCCACTCGTTGTCCAAGTTAGGAACTCACGGCAATTAGGGTACCGCGATGCCAGACGATTCGCCTGTCGAGAATGAAAGAGGCAGTTGTGCCCGCGCGGAGTAGCTTAATTGTCTCTTTTTATTTTCAAGAGGGTCTCGGTTGCTAGGCTGTGTAGCAGATGGAGGCTAGATCCTCGAGCATTCTTAATCACGACGCTTAATCTCAGCGGCGGAATGACTTTAACCTTCGCGGCGACCCTTGAACCCGCCTCGGCCGCGCGCTATTGTTTACGCGGCCAATCTAAGCAAATTGAATGTCCAATTGGGACTTTTTCTCTCTCTCTCTTCTAGTCTCTCTCTGTCTCTGTCTTTCTCTTGTTCTCTCTCTCTCTCACTCTGTATTTCTCTTTCTCTCTCTCTCTCTCTCTCTGCTAGCTATAGAGAAACTTTTTCTCTCTCGAGGGTTCTGCGCCACGCGGCTTCCCTTTCGACGGGAGCCTATTCGCGGAACGGCTCGGTGTAATCTCGCGGAAAAGGCCTTCCCATTGTGCGTTTATTATCGCGGGAGCGCCTTTCATGAGATTGCATCGGGCTCCGTTTTTGCCCGCAAACACTCGCGCGCGCTCGGAACACACCGTACCAGCAAACTCGACCTTGTTTTCGAGCTATTCCGCGGATTCTGAGCTCGTTTGCGATCCCCTCCCGCGGACGCCATTCCGTGTTTTCGCAAATCGGTTTGTTCGTCAACGTCCGATCCGACGCTCCGCGCCGTCCAAGACCGCCGCTATCCAAAAACAGTGGCGTGCCGGATCGGGTACTGAATTAGCACCGCGTCCGTTGATCCGAGTCGTCGATAGTGCCAGAGCCTCTTCTGAACGTCTGACGGAATGTACAGTCAGTGTTTATGAAGATGAACTGTAATGAACTTCCTCAACGTTTAGCATGAAATAGTGATCAGATTAGTTCTAGGTACTCGTGACGTGGTGAAAGTGACGGCGCGGCGCTATGTGGGTCGTCTATAGTGTCGGAGGCTCTTTTAAACATCCACCAGCCTGGGTGCAATGACCTGGCTAGGCTGTGAGTCTACCGTAGATTCCACGTAAACTTCTCAGACCCTAGTTCAGATGATAGGCCTGTCAAATTTGTATCAAGACTTCATAACATCTGATCGACTAGCTCGTGATCATTGGCGAAGTAAATCAAGTCTTTAGAAAGAAAAAGGCACGTCTCAGCAAGGTTCGAGTCTCAGCAAGGTTCAAGTCTCAGCAAAGGTTTATGTCTCAGCAAGGTTTATGCCTCAGCGGGGTTGAGGTCTCAGCAAAGGTTTATGTCTCAGTAAGGTTTATGCCCCAGCAAGGTTGAGGTCTGAGAAAACGTTCGAGTATCAGCGAAGGTTTATGTCTCAGCAAGGTTTGTGCCTCAGCAAGGTTCGAGTCTCAGCAGAGGTTTGTCTCAGTGGGGTTTATGTGTCAGCAGGTTTGAGGTCTCAGGAAAGGTTTATGTCTCAGTAAGGTTTATGCCCCAGCAAGGTTGAGGTCTGAGCAAACGTTCAAGTATAAGCAAAGGTTTATGTCTCAGCAAGGTTTGTGCCTCAGCAAGGTTCAAGTCTCAGCAGAGGTTTGTCTCAGTAAGGTTTATGTGTCAGCAGGGTTGAGGTCTCAGCAAAGGTTTATGCCTCAGCAGGGTTGAGGTCTCTACGAACGTTCAAGTATCAGCAAAGGTTTATGTCTCAGCAAGGTTTGTGCCTCAGCAAGGTTCAAGTCTCAGCAGAGGTTTGTCTCGGTAAGGTTTATGTGTCAGCAGGATTCAAGCCCAAGTAAAACGTAGAGTTGAGAGAAATTGAGGTCTCGAAGATCGATCGCAATAATTGTAACAGTGCAGATTAGGATTATGCCTGTTCCATGTTTGGTTCCGGTCTCCCCAGTAAGTTTTCCACGAGGTTCCCCAACTTGTAAATTGTCTGCTACCTGCCAGCACGGTTGTAGACAATGGTAAGCCTCGATTACATTGGTAGCGTGTGGTCCGGGGAAGATTGGGGAGCCTATTTCGTCGGTGTCTTTCGCAGAGTAAAGTCTGCGCACGAGACCGCGAATCAATTAAGGGAATTTCGGGTGACAGCATAGTCGCAACACACACGGCCGTCGTCGTCGTCGTCGTCGGTCTCGTCAAACGAGTCGCCTCGAAGACCGGCTTGTAAACGTGAAATAGCATTGTTCTCGGCGGAGCGCTAATTATGAAGGTTAATATTTGCGAGCGTTCTAGCGGACTACCCGGTAAACGCTAATGTTTCGACCATGTTTCTGGTTTACACGGGTGCCGCGTGTGCAGTCGAACGAAGCATAGTTTGCGAAATATAGCCGAGTTTGTGGCATCGGTATGGCTGATATTACAGTCGGTAATGTACTGGCCATCCCGTACCGGCGCGCCGGTATTTCTCAAAACTTTGAAGCGGTTCGCGGTTATAGTTGAATTGCTTCATTAGGTCTTACTTGTACGAAACTAACGCGATGCGTTTCCGATTCCTTACGGCCTCTTTTGTTACCGCGACGCGCCGCGCGAAAAATCGCACCACCCTCCAACAAAACACTGCAACTTCTGAGCGAATCAAGATAAACATAGAAGTGCCCGTTAACAATTGAACTTAACATGTTATCATTATGTTGGAAACGGTGGCATACAATAGCTAAACTACTTCTCTTGCAAGTATTTGTGGTCATTTTTGATATTTCCAGGAAAAGGGTAATTTTACAATAATCTTCATATCTTGATAAAAAGTGGGTGCTTCGAGCTGAATTTTTTTCTGTCTGTTCTCTGAGGCATTGTGCAAGTACAGAAAAATTTAAAAAAATCTACCTCTAGCCGTTTATTTATAAAAAATTGTCAAGTGAGGGCAGTTTCGTAAGCGAATGATTCTCACAGACATTGTTATTTCATTAAAAAATGGCTTTTCCCTGCTGACCTATTTTCTACATGTTCCTCAGGAGATTGTCTAAATGTGTGGTAGACTTTAAAAATGTATGTCGAGCGGTTCATTTATTAAAAATTCCTATGTCGGTACGTCATTCCGAGCGAGCGATTCTAAAAGAAAAAATGACGATAATTTTTAGAAAGTGAATATTTCGAGCTGAATTTTTTTTTCCATACGTTCCTCGAAGCCACGTCCAGATCTGTACCAAATTTCAAGAATTTATGTCAAGCCGTTCACTAATTAAAAATTCCCAAGCGGCGCATCCTCTTGGAGGGGTCGACCGAAGGTTTTTTCGAGGCGTCAAAAAAAATTGATTTTCGCTTAACGAATGTGGTTTTCTTCGCCTCGTAGCGGATCCGGACGTGGCCTGTCTCGGTTTTGTCGAGCGAGACGTCGACCCACGTGTTCCTCGGCTCGTTCCTCGCTTTTTATTTTCCCCGGGGGCTTCTAAAATCGTGCGCGAGAGAGACACGAGTGAGACGTTAATTAGAAACGAAATAGAGGGGAACGGGCCGGGTCGCGGGTGGGAGCGTGCGGGATCGGCGGGGAGCGTTTCCGGTCGACGGAATGAACTTTCGTTGGGAATTCAAGTTTTCAAGTAATTTTCGTCGGTGAAAAGAGCGGCCGCCGTCGTCTCTCCGTTGCTCGGCGCTCGATGTAGCGTGAACGGTGATCGTAGCCTGGCGAAATTAGTCCTTGAAAAACATTAGCATTTATTAATATTCATCGCGGATTGCTCATTAAGCGTCCTTCTTAAACACCCCGCCCCAGGGAAACGTGTATGTTCGGACGTTATTACGAAGTTCTATATAATTTCGTGTTACTTGTTGCGTGTCGAGTGAATTTTCCAGCGAAAAAAAAAAGAAAATAGCAGGAATCGAGCCGATCGATGATTAAACTGGATGAGAATTTACGTTTCGCTCGTCGCATCGAGTCGGGAGGAAACGGACAAATAATTCTCGTAATTATTTCGCAATTTACATTTTCGGGAAGACGCGAAACTTTTTGATTTATTTGCAAAAACAGCGGCAGGAGGTTCCGACCGTTTAGCGACTGTTGGTCGACGTTAATAAACACTCGGGCCGGTCCGGGCCGTCGGTCCGCGCGTTAATGGGAAAGTATTTTGTTCGACGTTCGCCTGTTTTAAACGGGGGCCGATATTCTCATTGAAACCGAAAAACTTGCCTATATTCCGGGGCCATTAATTGGCCGGCTTCGGTTCATTCGTTCCGATCGTAGACCCGGTACATTTCCGACAGAGATTTATCTACATTGAATAAATGCGCATTAACACAAAGCGTTCCCTACATAATGAAGTTATTTCATTCTGACGCGGATGGCGTTCGCTGAATGCCCCCGCGTCGAAGAATAGAGAATTGTACTTTCCTGGATTTCGTGGAGCGTGCGTATACGTCTGCGCGTATAGAAATAGTATCGCGCACCCGATAGCGAACAATTTTTACCCGGCCCATATAATTTTTATAAATATCCAAATGTAACAATACCGGATTAAATATCCATTTGCTTCGACAATGGCCCGACTATAATCAATTCCCGTGCAATGAGTTTCACCGCTCAGAATTGTAGTTTTATGAAAATGTATATTACTCCCCTTTTAAAATAATACGCCATAGAATTGCAGCGCAAAATCGGGCGATGTTTGTGAATTTTTTAAAGGGAAACGGTTGGACGCGTCGATTTGAAACTCGGTACCCGTGTCTGGAGATGTTCGGCGAATCCGAAACGATTTTTTACATCGAGAAATAACGGCCGCGCGCAAAGTCACGGTCGCTCGAAGACGAACCGCTGAAACTGGTGTCGCGAATTCGCAGAAAATCAAGTCTCGGTGCTCCTGGCAAATCGTTCACGGTTCTCGGACGAGGTCTGCCGAAAATCTCTCGAGTTTCCCCGGGAACGACAGAGAGAGGGAGAGGAAATCCCCGGCTCGACAACAGCAATCAAGCAAGAACGCAAATAGTTCACCGTGGGTATCCGGTTCAAAGTCCGCAAATTTAAGGGCACGGGACCGCGGCGTCGAATAAAGCTAGCCATCCAGTGGCTATTGGCGTAGCACGCGCAGGATTGCGATTGCCGGGGAGCCGGCATCGAGCAACCAAGCAACCAAGCAACCAAGCAGGCAGGCAAGGAAGCAAGGTTGCCGCGCCGGCAGACATTGACCCCCCGAGACTCGAGAGAGGGTGTTTTGGAGGAAGCTTGTCGAAGAGAAAGGTGGCAGGGACGCAGTCGGAGGCAGGGGTTACGGGGGTGGGGGGTTAGAAAGGAAAGAAGAGAGTTCAGAGGCATCCAACCCTTTCTCTTCCTCGCGAAATTTCCCTCTTCTTTTCTTTGCCCTTGCAAGCCTCTTTTCTGCTGCTGCACTAGACCACTCCAGGTTCTATCCTCTTTCTCCCTCCGTCCTCCTCTTCTTCCCCCCCCCCCCCTCCTCTCCGTTCGTCTTCTTTCGGCATTTTGCTCCCCGTTGCGCACCTTCTCAGCCCAGGACCGTCTCTCCAGTGCCCGCGTATCCATATTTAGCGATTCACCCTCTTTCATTAAGGACGTTAATGATGGTTACCGGCGTCGTTACGAGTCCGCCTCTAGTCGCGGGAGAAACCGCTCGCCGGTTAATTTAGCCGTGGCTTACTGTGCACGGCCCGGCATGTTGATGTTATTAAAGTTACGGGCGCGAAGGTGTGTTCAATTAGCAGTCGATATGTTGGATCAACACGTGTCGGGACGGTTTGTTCGCGCGGAATTTAATGGAGACTGTCGGCGCGGCGGAGATAAATTTCGAACGTGTCTGTCGGCCACGCTGGAAACTGCTCCACGCTTTGCCAGTTCCTTGGAAATTCATTTTCGGTAGATTCCGGAAACCGTGCCGAATAGCCAGGCCTTCGCCCGGACGCTCCTTCGAAAATTCCGATCAGACTTTCTGGTCATTTATGGAAAATCGTTTCCGTACTTTTTCTATTAAAAAATATGTAACGACAGTAGAGACACTAGACAATGAAACCCGGGAAATCGCATGTGAAAATATTTCTCCGTTCTCTCAGGAAAAAATCGTAAATATACTGTACAGTATCGAGTGGTCATATCTAGAAATTGTATTTGTTGCTCTCAGGATTTTCAACCAAAAATTTTGAAAAAATTCCGAGACGTGTATTTCGGTAGTATCCAGGAGTCAGAATTTTTTCAGAATTTTATATACAACTTTTTCGAAAAACTCGGGTGAAGATCGAAAATTCGATTTTCCGGGTTGGCTACCCCACCCGTTGAGGTAGAGGGTTGAAACTTGGCACAGATAATACCACGGCGATAGGCTATCGAATGCCGCATCGGCGGTTTAATTAAAAAGCCCGAAGCCGTAAGTATATGCCGCAGTTTATGACAAAAGCGGGGAGGTCTTGTATTGTTTCGTATTTTCGATAAAATCCACCGTAAGTGGCACCTTTCCCGTCGTATTTCACCGACCCTCTCATATTCCGCGGCACCTGCGCGTTCAACATATATCGGGGACAGGATTTGACTACATTATTTTGGTATCCGGATCTCGATCCCCCTTCAATCCCTGGCCTCATCTCTCGCCGCAGATTTCTTTCGCCGGCAATTTTCTGCATAATATCCCTCTCCCCGGCAGTCGCAGGGTCAATGTCTGGCTGGGTGTGTGCGTCGGTCTCGGTTTTCCCCGGCAGATATAGAGAAGAGAAGAGTGAGAGAGGGAGAGAGAGAGAGAGGGAGACACGCCGGGCCAGCGCGGAGTTAGCTGGATCTCTCGCGGTGCCGGGCGCAAGGTGTTGGGTTTCTCACAACGTGTTCTGGCGAGAGACACAGCGATACGTGTGCTCCGGTCTCTCGCAGCATCGCGGAAACCAGAAAAACGACGGGCCAGGTTTACCCAGGGGGATAGTGTGACGGTGGAATAAAGCCATCGCGGTGAAACGAGTTTCGCAGCATGTTCCCCGGGCCACGGGCACAATGAATCGGTCCAAAAATTTCATAACCAGCTGAAATCATCGGAAATGCCCCCCGGAAAAAATTAAGCACCCCAAAACATAAGCCATCGTGGAAAAATCTATTGTCTAAAACTGTTATATTAATTTTTCGTGGGCACGTGGGGGTTCTTGCTTTGTCTACCCCGGTGCTTATCGTCAAAACGTCTAAACAAATTCCTGAACAATATTTATACACTGATAACTGTAAATGGTCGCTCTCGTATTCACAGTGGCGTCTCAATCTCTCCGGTAGCTTCGAGGTTTTTGATTTTTTGCAACCACGATTTTCGACACAAAAATCCGAATTAATTCTGGTACACGTATCCGAGTATTCGACATCGGTGAAATCATCGAAAATGCCCCCGAAAAAAATTAAGCACCCCAAAACATAAGCCATCGTGGAAAAATCTATTGTCTAAAACTGTTATATTAATTTTTCGTGGGCACGTGGGGGTTCTTGCTTTGTCTACCCCGGTGCTTATCGTCAAAACGTCTAAACAAATTCCTGAACAATATTTATACACTGTAAAAGTCTCGTATTCACAGTGGCGTCCCAATCTGTCCGGTAGCTTCGAGGTTTTCGATTTTTTGCATCCACGATTTTCGACACAAAAATCCGAATTAATTCTGGTACACGTATCCGAGTATTCGACATCAGTTAAATTTTTTAAAGAATTTTCGCGCACGGGTAAATGGGGATAACGGGTGAAAAATGAAATTCTCCTTTTCACCCCGTGACTACCCTTCCGGTCGAGATACGGGGTTAGAGTTTTACGCTGTTTTTCTCTGGCTGTGCTACGTTAATTCGGTCCAGGGGCATTTTCTTGATCATCTCGTCCGGCTTTGCGATACTTGGATCGCGGTATAACGGCGTCGCCGAGGGAAGTCTTGTACGGCGTGTCGGCGAGACGTGTACCCAGAGGGTCGAGGCAATGAATCGTTGTTCGAGGAAAATTTAATAAGCAGAGTATCGCGCGGTTGCCCGTTACGTTGTCTGCAACGATACACCACGCATCCGGCGAAATCGAATTTTGCGCGGCCGCCTCGGAGAGGTCAGACGGCAAGGTACATACACGGGGCGAAGGAGATGCGCCATCGGATAGGGCACTTTCCGCAAATGTAATACCGATCGCGGCGTATAAATCGTGATTACACGTCTGGTCGTGTTTACGGACACGTACGAGCGGCGGAGGGGGGAGAGCCATCGAGCAAAATGGCACCGCGAGAGGCTGCATATAAATTACGGAACCGCCGCCGTAAATATCTGATATCGTTCCCGTTCTACGCGATCTGAGAATCATTGACCATTATCGTAATCCAGACGACGACGAGCACGACGGAAGTGCAAATTGGTCGCCGTTGTAATTTTCGGATCGTCGATAACACGTTGGAAAGTCGCGAGAACGGTGGATCGCGCGCGGACTATTTTTCCGTCGAACGGAAATGACCGGTCTCGCCGGCTTCCTTCCTGAATAACTCGGAGACTGTCACGGATTTAATGGATAGATCATGTTCCGGAACGTTTATGGAATTTTGCGGGCCGGGGACGGTGAGATGGCTCGCAGGTATAGATCGGAGTCGGACTTCGTCTGGGAATAATTCGACGAGCGATCTATTTTTTCCGCGGTAAACGAGACGGTTCGTTTGGACAGGATCCAGGAATCGCACGCCATTTTAATTTGCTCCTCGAATTTCCCGATGTTCTACTCGACGGGTTCGGGATCAACGGGATATCGGAGAGTAATATACCATCGTCACCGCTGGAGCCTTTTATGAGACTCCAAGGAGGGGGAGGCGAGGGGTATGACAGAAAATTCTTGACAGGATCCTTGGGTTCGCTTCAAAGTGAGAACGGTGAGAGCGCGCGGGCGCGCACACGCGCACACAACGCACCCCCCTGTGCGAATCTAAGGAAAGCTAAAAGTAGCTGCGATGAGAGGGCTCCCGAGCCGCGAGATTCTTGTGTCGATCAGTCAACCGGAATTCGAGAGCAAGAACATTTTTCGTCCCCGTTCTTTGTGCGCAGTATTTTCGAGCTAGGTGCAGCACACACGGCGGGGGACTCGCGATTCGCGCGGCAACGTCTTTCTCCACGGAACGAACGAACCAACCCCCTCCCCCGTACCCCCGCACCCCCTTTCTGGAACGCATTCCTCGCGAGCTGAAATCCTCAACTGTTGCTCTCGCTCGCGTCCCCCGTTCGATCGGCTTCCGTTCACGCGGAAAACGCAGACTCACTGCGAAAACCCCATTACCCGGGGACCGGCTCCAGGCAGAACCGGTCTTTGAAACCGGCATCGATGGACCATCGATTAATTCTTCCTTCTAATGGCCGATCGATTACCTATGCCGAGAGCGGAAGAGGAATTTTGGCTCTCTCTCTCTCGATCGAACGGCCGGCTCGAGCGAGGTCACTGTTTTTTCAAAACCGGAGCCCCGATACGATGCTAAATGAACAGCTTTCAATTCTCGAAAAAATATTTGTTCACCGGTGCGGCTTAAAATGGATTTCTACGAGCCAAAATGGCCGACATGCTCGCGGATAGATGAGTGTGCGTTCGTGGTGGAATCATGAAACTCGGAAAAAAAATATCGCGCAATGAGGAATAACGCAGACCTGAGCCGGGATTGACCCAACTAGGCATAGGGTTAAGTAGAAACAGGCAGAACTAGGCATGGACCTGACTGGGCATGGACCTGACTAGAAATCTGTCTAAGTATAGACCTAACTAGGCATTGATTTCAAAAGCGTAGACTTAACTGGACATGGGGTAAGTAGGCATAGACCTAACTAAACATAAACCTAACCAGGCATAGACTTAAGTAGAAATAGGCATAAATAGGTATGGACTTGATTGACCGTGTATCTAACTAGGCATAGATCTGACTGAGCATATATCTAACTAGGCATAGACCTAACTAGGCATAGATTTAACAAGTCTAGACTTAACTGGGCATAGGGGTCAGTAGGCATGTATCTAAGCAGGTTTTTAGACATAAACCTAACTAGGCCTATACCTAACTAGGCATAAACTTAACTAGGCATATACCTAACAAGGCATAAATTTAACTAGGCATGTACCTAACAAGGCATATACCTAACTAGGCATATACCTAACAAGGCATAAACCTAACAAGGCATAAACCTAACAAGGCATAAACCTAACAAGGCATAAACCTAACAATACCGAACATACTAGGCATCGACCAAACCGTGCTGGACCTAACTAGTGATACACCTAACCCTATTGGACTTTACTCTGCCAGATTTAACTTCAGACTGTTCCAACTTCGAAATTTGAATAGAGTGACACATCGCCGAATGGAAATTTTTATTAGCGCAGCAATTAATTATCATCTAACGCAAGAATGGTGTTTTTAATAGCTTCGGTCTGTCCGTTCTAAAAATGACCACCGCGAAACGATGGAATAATCAAGCTACCCGACAGGGGTTCTGTCGTCGTCCAATTGGATCACTTAGAATCCATAACGATCATGTTTTTCCCAGGAATCTCCGCCGCGATTTATATGCGGTCTGATACGAGATTGCAGTTAATTTTTGAAACGGCGGCGGACCGATCGATCGGTCGTAAGCGGATTCTTCTTGGGCGATGAGTGCAATCACATATATCCATTACGTATTTGACACATTCGAGAATCTCGAAATTTTCCCGACTCAACCCGATATTTCGGGATCTCGTACATCCCGAGTCGGCGGGGACACAGAGTCGGATACCTGTCGATTATTTCCAGCGGTTCTTTTCGGTCTCATCGACGCGGGCACAACGACGACCATAATGCTCGTCAACGTGTCTCGTCCCCCTGCATATTTCACGGGCGCTGGTCGGGTAGCGGGTACGAGAGTCAGCCTGATTACTCGTATCCTCTTGGTCCTAGTCGAAATAGGCGTATCCGTCAAACGCCATAAATTCGCCTCGATCCACTGCCTAATCTGTAAATTCGAAATGAATTATTCGACGTCGTTCGTATGCGTTTGTACATACACAAACGGCGGCCCGGGTTCGGCGAGTTCGGTCGCGTGAATCACCGTGCGCTCACGCGGTTTGTTCATCCGTGAACCTGGGCGATTTCGGGGTTGACCTTTTGACCCAGAATTGGTCATCGAAACGCCACTGTAATCGGTCATTGTTAGCAAACAATCGGTCCCCCTCCCCGCCGCCCCCCCTGTCGAATCAAGCTGAACCGCCGGCACGGGTGTAGGAGGACATCTCGAAAATTGAATTGGAAGTCGCGATTATCGATTCGGTCACACGCGGCATACTCATTCGACCCTCCCCTCCCCACCCCCTCGCTCACAACTCCATCGACCGACGTTCTGTCGCACGTGTCTCTTTGAGGCTCCTTTCCGGAAACGTTTGATTAATTTTCTACGCGGGCACGGCCGCACAGTAGGATTTGTGTAATTAATTTTCATCGAGCACGCCGAGACTACGCACTCGGTTAACCTGTTTCCGCTTTTCCTACGGTCATCGAGGGATCGATCACGCGTCCACCGATGTATCCGGTGCACGCGGACAAGCCGCGTTGTTCGCGTTCGACACTCAATGATCATCGTAATCCCTCTCACTTTGCGACTCGGTCTCTTTCGAGATCATCTGCTGACCGGTGCGTGTGCGCGTTGTTGCTCGTCACATCGCGGTGACATCGATTCGTCGATCCTCGTTTCCACTCGTCAGGCTTGGAAATTTCATTTCACATCTGGAATCACACGCGTCAAAAAGTAGGTGACACACAGTGCATTCTCGATAGTGTGTAAACTTAACTAGGCATGGATTTAACAAACCTAGACCTGACTGGGCATAGGGGTAAGTAGGCATAGATCTAAATAGGCGTGTACGTAAGCAGGTTTGTGCCTAACTAGGCATAAACCTAACTAGGCATATACCTAACTAGGCATAAATTTAACTAGGCACATACCTAACAAGGCATAGATTTAATTAGTCATGTACCTGACAAGGCATATACCTAACTAGGCATAAATTTAACTAGGCATGTACCTAACAAGGCAATAACCTAACTAGGCATATACTTAACTAGGCATAAACCTAACTAGGCCTACACCTAACTAGGCATATACCTAACAAGGCATAAATTTAACTAGGCACATACCTAACAAGGCATACATTTAATTAGGCATGTACCTGACAAGGCATATACCTAACTAGGCATAAATTTAACTAGGCATGTACCTAACAAGGCAATAACCTAACTAGGCATATACTTAACTAGGCATAAACCTAACTAGGCCTATACCTAACTAGGCATATACCTAACAAGGCATAAATTTACCTAGGCATGTACCTAACAAGGCATATACCTAACTAGGCATATACCTAACAATTCATAAATGTAAATGGGCATGTACCTAACAAGGCACATGCCTAACTAGGCGAAAACGAGGCGTCAAACGAAAAAATGTTATTCCCTTGTTCCGGTCTGTATTTACATGTAGAATCACCCCCCGCCCGCTCGTACACGTTATTCGGCCGCACCCTATATAAATCATTGTACTCATCCGAATTCAATATACCCGGGCCCGTCTGACTGACTAACCCACAGACGTCATTTCCTCCCAGTTTCCAGTTGGTCCGTGGAAAAATTCCTCTCGCTTTTAAACGCGACCTGGATATTCCTCTCTCTGGTCGTTCCCGATGGAACGGGATCACCGAAACCGGGAAAATCTGACAAAGACCGGCCGGCGATCCAAATCGGATATCGGTGTACACGAGATTCGCCGGTGGTCTCGCGGTCGGTAATGAATGCAAGCAATAACGTCGCTTTAAGCTGAGCCTAATGACTATAACTATGACCGGGATTAGTCGTTAACTTAGCCGTAAACGTTTCCTTCGGGACCGGGTCTGGGTCCGGCGTGCGGGTAAACGCGCGCGGGGGATGGACCCACGGAATATCGCACACGAAAATGTCGCCGGGGCTCGTTGCCCAAAGTGTAAAATACGGTCGCGAACGGAATACCTTGCTCACAGTCTAGCCCGGTCCTCTCCCGTCCTCGAAACACCCAGCACCCCCTTCTACCCTTCCTCCCGGATACGCGTTCCCTGGAATGGGATTTATATGTACGCGAGCCTCGTATGAATTCGATATAAACAAATCACGGCCGTCCGGGGAATTTCACTTCTACGAATCAGTTTCTACTGAATTCCGTCGACTTTACGACGGACCATAAAACGTGTCCTCCCGCGTGCCGTTAAATGGATTCGAGCGCGCCCGCTGATATCTAAATGAAAAACGTCTCGCACCGAAAAGTGCCTCTTAGATTCTCTCTCCCTCTCTCGCTCTTATCATCAGCGATTCAACTCCGGAGCCATTTAATCAAGAGCGCAATTTTGCGGGGACGCTCCGATTTCTCCGTGGTTCACTTTCGAATTTTTTCCCCGGGAACCGCGAGACGGATGCTTTTTGGAACTTCGCGGACTCATTTACATGGATCCCAGCCATGTTCATGCATTTTCATAAATCGTTGCCATCAAATCTGCAGTAATTATTCACGAAACAGCATTTTTAGGGGGACCTTCTTAATCAGTCGGGCTCCACGACACGAATAATTATCGCAGCTTTGATGATAACGACGTATAAAAATTCATGAATATGTTCTAGACGTGTGTAAACATGTCCGCGAAGTTTCACGGAGGTGGGTTGTTTAAGTCAGTGGTAAAAAATTGGAAAAGTCGAGCCTCGACGTGGACACGAAAATGGGAAGCAACTTAGATGTGACTGGGATCTATCCATACTAATTTTTGCAAATGAAGGGAGGATGATAGCTTGTTTAACTGTCATCTGATAGTACTAATCTAGAACTTAGAGGGTCCCCTTTATCTTCAGACGCTAGAAGAATCCTGTGAAACACTAGCCTGATTCCGGTGCTTACTGCTTGGCCTAGGTCTTCGAGACTCCCTATGTCGTTTCGCTCAGCTGATGAGTGTTAGTGAGAATTTTTTTCTTGATCTTTGTAGTCAACTATGATGCGATAGCAACTCCACAAAAATTTTTGCAAATTGCAAGAGCTTGATACCTTTTTTGGCTACGCACTAACTTATGGTTTAGAGGATCCCTACTGGAATGCAAAAATCGTTCGAAACAGTGGACTGATCGTTTTCTCGTGTACCGGGCTTAGGTGTGTGCGAGAACATAGAGCGAGCAGATGCCCTCTCTCGACTGGTCGTCGGTTGAAAATTGCAAGCGTTCCGGCCGCGGCCTCGTAAAGAGTCGCGGAAACACGGGAGCGCGGGAACAACTGAACCCCGGAAGTCTGGCGGAATAATATCACCGGCGAAAATTATTATCCCGGGCCAGGGATGAGCGTGTACGGTTCCAACGAGTCGTGTATTATCCGTCTCGTCTCGTCTCGTCTCGGCCACCGTTGGCGAGTTTGTTAAATTTTTTAATTCCATCGACGGGGCTCGACTGAAAACCGTGCGCGGGACGTCCCGCCCCCATTAATCATTCACGTGTCCGCCGTGCGTGGAGATCATGCCTCGCGATTGGCGTATACGGGGTGGCACAGAATTCTCGCCAAGGAAACGGCTGCCACACGGAAAAAGTCAATCAAGACCGCTGGTCACCATTACCACCGAGACGTAAATTTAACGCTCGCGGTGCTCGAACAAATTAAATTTACTCGGAATGAAAACCCTCTTTCTATTCACGTAGAAGTTAATTATTGTTCATTGCAGGACAACTTTCTCGAACACTTCTCGCTCTTTCAGGACCCTACATAAATTTATTTTGGGCTAAATGTTAATCCTTAGTATAGTTGCAATTTGTGACGGCGCTGTCGACGACCTTGAAACGTAATTTGATTTATGAACAGGGACGGATACACACGAATCAAATAACGCAAATTGGAGAAGCGTAAACAGGTTAAAAAATAGGGGTCATACGGCTCGGTGTGTCTTTTTTAAGCGAATGAATTTTTTAGAATGCTGTTTACACGAGCGGATACGCCATTAAAACATTCATGAGCCGCGCATTCAAACTTCTCGGTACAATTAATAGTTCCAGAGATAAACGACCGCATGTGGAACCGCAACTCTGAAAGCTGCGTTTCCATCGTCTGAATTTGAACGATGGTCGCTGAAAAATGCGCAAGTGGAATATTTTTTGCGCTGAACACTCTTTGAAAAATTAGATTCAATTACTTCGAAACACGATAAAATGTCGACTTCATTTGCGTTTCGAGATAGAAGGGGGTGTGTTTCGGACGATTGGGTGCACGTTTTTTTTTTCTTGAAAATATGACGGCGTTATGTTGAACATCGTCGGAGGGGGAGGAGGGTTCTTTGGAAAAATCGAGGGTAGAATTCCGCGCGACGTCTGCCAATATTTCGTCGGGGCTCACAAGTGTCAGCGGTATTGCGGAGCACATTTTGCAGTGTGTCTAGAGTTATGTCTGTATCTGCCAGTGGCGTGCGCGATGTCATAAATTCTGCGGATCTGTAACCGTTGTTTGATACACTTTCGGTTCGATGGAGCTCCACTAGAAACGAACGAAAAATAAAAACAAAAAAAAAAAGGAAAAAAGGCGGAAAAAAAAACACAAAAATTGTCGCGACGCATTAAATCCAACGATCGAGCACGGAAGCGGCTGGCAGTTCGCATGAGTTTTCGCGAAAAAGTAATTTCCACCGCAAAACCGTTTTATTATTTTCATTCCGGGTACACCTAAACGTCGAATCATCGAGCCGCGCGATACGGCGAATAAAAAACTTCCGCAAATTTCTACTCCCCTCGACGGATACGGTAATTTTACAGCGGACTTGTATTTTTAATTAACGGGCCATCAGAAAGCTACAAAAGACACGGGCAAAAACAATCCCTCCGTCCCCTATCGGATTCCAATATATTCATTATACGAATATCCAGAAAACTGCCATTTTCGCGATGCCCGGTCCGTTCGACGTCGGTGTCCTTTGCGGTTTTGTTTAACCGAAAGTGAATCGCGACAGCCGATTTACAGTCCTCTGTATTCAAACTTCAGCGTATTTGAGGCCATCCTCGGTCTTTTTTAACTTTTTGGGATGCCTACAAAATATCCTGGAACGCCGGTCTTTTTGTTTGACAAGGTTTGACAAGGTTTGGCCAAGTTTGACGAGGCTTGACCAAGTTTGACAACTTAATTTTGTGTTCACCCCGACCTAGCCCAAACAGACGTAGCTATATCTCGATCAGTGTGTAAAATACTAACCTCTGAGCCAGCCCTAACTTCTCAGGACTTCGAACACTGACCTCAAACACGACTCAACTCGAGATCAAACCTCGTCAAACCTGTTTTATCTGTAATTTTACATGGCTCGTGATTAATTTCATAATAACCGGCTTTCGAGAACGTCAAAATTCTGCTGAAATGAGAACAACCGACAATTTTAATGTTTAATCGTGTCTAGCAGTTTAGGGTATCTTCCAGCTCATTTGATGCCGAGCGTAACCGCAGTATCGATTTCCGGGGACGAGCCGGCGTGCACGCCCCCGCCCCAAGAAACGGAATACAAAAATATGTGCTTAAGTCCTCAATCGGTTCGTCTACGTCGCGATTTACATGAGAAGACAAAAACTTGCTTTCGAGGCAACGTCCCTAACCGCCTCTCCTTGTTTCGCACACACTCCGCGCGAGACCGTAGAGTGCGAACGCGGCGGGAGGAAAAGCTGGCTCAGCGGGACTCTGCCCCGCGCTACTTTGCATTTTACAATGGCAAAGATATTATGTAAAGCGTCTGCGAGCACGCGCGCGCGCGCGCGCCCGCGCAACCCTTACGTACGCGATGGGACACACACACACACACACACACACACAGGCCACTGCCTCGTCACAAAATTTCATTGCTTTTCCCTGCACGCGCCAAAGAACCGTTTGAAACAATAGCCTGATTGTCTTCTTGTCAGCCGAGCTTAGGTCCTGATCTTCTTTTTCGCGTTTCTGCCACGCCGATCATTTCCACCGACGTTTTCCAGCTGATCCTGAGAGCCCACTATGATGCGATGGGGAACGCATAAGAATTTTTCCAAATTAAAAAAGGTTGATACCATTTTCAGCTACACAATAAATGATGATGATTCTCTTCCCAAACTAGTGATTTAGAACCTTTTAAAACAATACTCTAATTCTTTTCCTCGCGTTTCAACTTATGGAACGTGAGAGTCAGCTATGATGTGATGGAGAATGCATAAAAATTTTTCCAAATTAAAAAAGGTTGATACCATTTTCAGCTACACAATAAATTGTAATGATCCTCTTCCCAAACTAGTGATTTAGAACCTTTTAAAACAATACTTTAATTCTTTTCCTCGCGTCTCAACTTATGGAACGTGAGAGTCAGCTATGATGTGATGGAGAATGCATAAAAATTTTTCCGAATTAAAAAAGGTTGACACCATTTTCAGCTACACAATAAATGATGATGATTTTCTTTCCAAACCTTGATTTAGAACTTTTTAAAACAATACTCCAATTGTTTTCCCCGCGTCTCAACTTATGGAACGTGAGAGTCAGCCATGATGTGACAGAAAATCTATAAAAATTGTTTCCCAATAAAAAAATTCCAATGTTCATATTAACAGACATCTAATATCACTAACTCGTGCCTTAGAGTGACCCTCTCCTCTGCAGGAGCTAAGAAAACGTTAGAAACAGCAGCCTACAATAGTAGTACAGTGATTACCGTGTGTGCCGGGCCCATGTCCCGGTAACACCCCTCGTGTTTCTCCTCAGCCAATGATCTTTCCCCAGGTTTTTTTGTAGATTCTGTACGTAGACTATGATGAGAAGCAGACCACAAAAAATTCCTCCGAACGTGGTCGTTCTCACGATTCGGTCAACTGTTATTCGAACGCACCGACGCACGGTTCAGGGGATCCCTTGAAGGCGCCGGGAATCCAAGCTCGATCTAAACTGTCCGCCATAGAAACAAATGAACGCTTCAGTCGTAGCGGTCTTCAGCGGGGAAAAAGCTCACGGAGATAAGGTTAAAAATTGTAATAGTTGCCAATTACCCGGGCTCGTAGTTGTTTTTAACACATTCCCGGGGTTGAACTGCAGCCGGCGTATGCAGCGGAGCGGACGCCGCGGCGGCCCCGGCGTCCTTGTGTACTTGTGCATTTAGAATGGTCTCTTTCGCCGTTTTTCCCCGGTATCACTTATCTGCTGTAACGCTTTTAGCCCCGGCGTCTCTGTGAGCGTGTATGTGTGTGTCTCTGTGTACAAAGTGTCTGCAGGCTTGTATCCTCTAACCTGGCGTGTACATTGTTGCATATGGAAATGTACACATGACGCCGGGGATGCGCTTCTTACGTGCCACACGAGAGCGTCCACACGGACACTCTCGAGCGTTTAAATTTACTTTTTCCTGGTTGTTTCGTTGCCGAGTGTCTCTCGCACAATGTTTTCCCCAGTTTTAGGTGAACGCCGGGTGGGGAGGTATAACGAATGGCGCACCGGGAACAGCCCGGTTCTCCCTCTCCCTCTCACTCTTTTATTTCTCGAACCCCCGGTTGACATAGCGTTTTAGAAATTAGTAAATTACTACCGTTTTATTTCCCTTTCGCGCTCCAGATCGCCCTTTGTCCGCCGCAAAAACAGCCACCGCATCAAAAAACGACACCGGCCGACCCCTAATCACCCAGTTTCTCAACCGTGGCGCACTATAATCGGCCCCCCTTCCGCTACCGTGACTCCGTGCACTGACAGAAAATACTGGAATCCTGCGAGTCTACGAAATCATAGTCGGCCTGGGTAGAGCTTGGACCCTAGAGTTTGAACATCCCAAAAATTTGCAATCGCATGGATACGATCTTCTTTCTTATCACCTTCTAATCGAATTACGCATCTGAACTTTTCGGGCACGTGGACGTTGAGAACTTTCGGGATCCCGGCCCGATCCGGCCCGACCACAATTTCGTGTACTTCAGAATCGTGGGTGCCTAAACTTTCTAAACACTCGAGATCCCGTACCTAACCCAGTCCGATTCGGCCAGAAAAATACCAATAGGGGGAGTATAGTAATTTTGTGGTGGCACTACGGCACGGGTGGGTGCATGTGAAAAATAGCGGCGTTAATTTGAGAGCATCTTGTGGGCGGACCGGTAACAATCCCGAGGCAGAAGCAACGGGGCGCGGAGTTTTTGACGCGAAGTCGCAGAGTCGCTTTAATTGCTTGTGTCCCGCCGCGAGCTGCGAGCCCTCGAAATGAAGGGCTAATGACAGGATGCGGTCGGGGCCAATTACTTAACCTGTTATTTACCCCGGTGCTAAACCAATTTTATCAGCGGTCGTCTCGTTCGCTCGGCCGCGATTCGCAATCGCAAACAACCCCTTGCGATAGCGGAGAGCGAGGCCCCCGGCCGCGGTGTCTCGAGCATGCACTCTTCCCAGCCTCGTATATCGATTCCGCCGCGTCGCGACGCCTCGCGTCGTCGTTACGCTCTCTGCTCCTTGTGTGCATCGTGGCCGGTACGCGTGTACCATGTTATGTCCAACCAGGCCACCGGGTTATCTATACGGGCCCGTTTTAACGCGGAACATTGTCTTTGGTGAATTGCATTCCGCAGATACTGTCAGTTGTCGCTGTCGTTGCTCGTGTCGCGGACTATCGCCGGTTATATCGAGCACATTATGCCGTACACACACAGGCCCGGGGAAACGTCGACGGTATCGTTACGACCGCTAACATGTTCTCCAACCCCACTGATGAATCTCGATGAAAAATCCGATCGGCCGACGACAACTTCCTGGACCTCTTCGCGGTACAACCTTTTCAGATATCAGAACGGTCCTCGTTTTATTTGAATGCCAGCCCTATCTGATCGCCACGGCCTATTCAATACACACGACGGGAGACCTAACCTGGATACACACCCTAATCATAGGCCTCGGTTGGTATCGGCTCGAGGAATAACCTAGAGATAATACTTAGGGGATAAAGGTGGTATTGAGATGGCCGTGGTTCGTATTCGGGAATTGGAATCGAGTTTGGTACATGTGAAAATTTGGGAAACACACTTTAGAATTGAATTACGATTTGACGATTTTACTTTTCACGTGATCTCTCCCCAGGTTTGACCAAGTTTGAGGACCTAGGTTTGACACAATCTAGTTGGAATCCAGAGACACCTGACCAGGATCCCTTCTGGGCATGATACAAGAAGACCTACTTCATCGATGGTGCAACTAGGACGTTGATATCTGACTTCAGTAGAGTTTCTCCAGGTTTGATCAAGTTTGCGGACGTAGGTTTGACACAATCTAGGTGTAATCCAAAGACACCTGACCAGGATCCCTTCTGGGCATGATACAAGAAGACTTACTTCATCGATGGTCCAACTAGGACGCTGATCCTAGGAACTGGACTTCAGTAGACCAAGTTTGACCAAGTTTGTCCAGGTTTGACCAAGTTTGACGTCCTAGCATTGGCCCAATCCACGTCATACCTGAACAAACGTAACTCTATGTTGGTCAGAGTCGAACAGACTACGACCCGACCCAGTCCTCGCTCCACAAGAGCCAACCTGACCCTCAAACACCACTAAACTCAAGATCAAACCTCGACCAACCTACTGCACCTGCACAGTAAATGCTAAATTGGACTCGTAGCGACCCCAGGCAGTCTCCCACCGTTATCAAAAGTCTCCCCGGGCCTGACCCAGACTAGAGACTCCTACCCCACGTCCTGAACTGAGGCTGGGTGGTCCGGTACACCTTTTCCGAGCACCCTAACAGAACTAGGTGACAGCTGGACAGTGGATATCAAAAGCTCCGCGCCGTCCCGTCGCGACTCCGTCCTGTTCACCTTAAAACCCGGTTTCACTCGAGCAGAACAACTCGCTGTCGCCAGACATCAGCGGGAGGGAACGAGACTCGGCTCGCACACTTGCTCAAACATGCATAGAATTTTTCCCGGCGCCGGGGACGGATGATTCAATGCATCCGTGAATACATCCTCCGCCGCGAAAGATATGTGTGTCACTCGGTTGTTTGGAGGGGGGTGAGGAGCGAGAGGGAGGGGAAGGATGTAGAGTAGGAGGACGGTTGTTGCGGGGGTGTGTGTCGGGGACGAAACAGTCCTGCTCTCGCAGATTTGTCATCGTAAATCGTCGCTCGAGATAATCCCGCGAGACTGGTAGGGAGAGAAAAAGAGGTGGGGGGGGGGGGCGGAGGGGCGGAGGGGACGCAGCCAGCATTTTTCCTCTACGTCTCCTGGCGGGACACATTTCACAATTAGCCGGTATTACGCCGACAGGATTAAAGGCGGACGCGAAAAGTTCGAGCTGCCCGGATTAACCGTGTATATCTCGTATTCTTGACGCCGGGAAGAGGCGACGGTTATTTATGTGGCGGGCCCTAATTAAGTCTGCCCTGTAATCGCCGTAATCCACTTTGGCCCCCGAAAGGGGAGGGCCGAAACGTTCCCGATTCTTAAGTACGGTTCGGCTGACCCAGTGCTCTCTTCGCAATAACAATACGTGCCTGTGGACGTGTTACAGGCTGCCTGCTTCTCTGCTGCTCATGATGCTCCTCTCTCTCTCGCTCTCTCGCTCTCTCTGTCTCTCTCGGCTCGGCTGTGTGTGCCGAGCAGAGATATCGGGGTGGGCTTTGTATTCATTGCAATATTCAGCAGCGGGGAGTTTGTAATGATATTAGGAACTTGGATAATCCGTTAGTTCGTTATCATCCTCGTCTCTCTCTCCCTCTCTCTCTCTCTCTTTTCCCTTTATCTGTCCCGGTCTCTTCCTATTTTGGATTTCGTTGCGACCGTGCTCGCTGTGCCATCCTCCAACCCTGATTTTCCAGCTCGCGTTACCCGGTTTTGTTCTTCCTGCCGCTTCATACGGTGTGCTCGCAATTCCGAATTCTGTTTTCAGTCTATCCTCTGTGCGGGCACAGAGACACTGAGAATGATTTTGTAGCGATCCGAAATTTAGTACTTATCGGTGGCCGACATCCACAACTGTCCCTGCCACAAAGGACAACTCTTCATCTGTAATTCGAGGCATGACAGGTTAGAAAATTCGCACGGGAGCACTTTCTATACTCGATCCAAAGTCACCCCTTAAATCCTCATTTACCTCTGATGTAGTGGACGGGATTTTTAAATATTTTGACGTGATACAGAATTTTCTTTTAAATCTGAATAAGCCTATCACGAAGAGCGATCTTTCGGCTTTAATTTGAGCTCTCAAACGTTGAAAAATTCCTTCGGGAATGCATTCTAAAATTTATGAGAAGTTGTCCCTCGAAATTGCTTCACTTTTCTCTGATCGAGACTTTTCTCATCGAGACTTTTCAATTTTCTGACGTGATACAGAATTTTCTTTGAAATCTCAATTACCCTATCACGAAGTGCAGTCTTTCGACTTTAATTTGAGCTCTAAAACGTTAAAAAATTCCTGCGGAAACACATACCAAAATAGACTCAAAAAATCCTCTGAAAGTCGAGTCCAATTTCTTCGAGTCAATGCTCGGTTTTTATCAAGTTTTCTTCGTGTTTCCGTACCGCTTTTTGAACCTAACTCTTCCTGCTTTGAAATACCATCTTCCAGCTTTAATTCAAGCCCTCGAAAATTGTCGAAAGACGTTTGAAAAAATTTCGGTGCGAAGATATCGGTTTCTAGAATTTTTGAGAATTCTTGGGAGTTGTTCCATTTTGTTCAGGTGTTCCGGACTTGGTCCTCCGGTTCCATCTCGGTTTTGCATAAACGCCACCTCGCGCGAAACGTTTCAATATCGCAGCAAGTTGTAGAACTAATATTCTCCGGTGTGTGAACAGAGTTGGACCGGGCGGGAGCGGAGCTCACATATTTACTGTGACACAATTTTGGTAAATAGAAACGATGGAATACGTAATCGGAGGATCACGAATATCCTCGTGCCCGGGATCGATTCGGGTCCCCTCAAATTGCGCGGGAAGTATTTCGGTCACTTCGAGATTACGTCGCCGCCCATTTTCGTCTGGGCACAATCTTTTTTAATCATCTCATTTCCCGCTGGCAATTTTCATATTAAACAGCTCCGTGGACACTCAAACCGGAATGTACTAAAATTTATTTTTATTCCAAAGTAAATTCATTCAAATGCAACTTGTCGATTAAAATTACCCTGACATTATACGTCGACCAAAATTTACCGAGATGATAGTATCGAAAATGTACGATGGCAAAATAAAATTCGTCGAGGCTGGGGTTGTTCGCCAAATGTTTGTTAATGCAGAGAAGACGGTTTTGAACGATCACAAGAGGCTGTCTTTCGGTGAATACTGACAGGACCGATTCCCCTGTTTGGTCTCCCCCATTTTGTTCAACTCGCGATCTTTCCCTGTAACGACATTCTTCGTGCACATTCCTGATATCCCCCCTTTATGCTCGCGTTTTGGAATGCGGGTTTTGCTCGAAAAGGAAGGGTTCACCGTTCCCACCAAAGAATGTGGCTCATAACTAGCAGCGGCACGCGCTTAGCTGGGATTGAAGACGCGTTTGCATGAAAGCTGCCATTTACTCGGCTCTGCATCTCAGAAAGCGTGCGTCGAACTCTCGGGGGCCAGCAAAATATCGCTCATTTAAACCTGGCTGCCTAAGGGGGTCACGTTCTATTTTTCATATTTCCTCTTCCGCGCCGAGGCGCTCCTCGAAACTTCGAAATCGTAGCGGCAGAAGCGAAAATTAATTAATGCAAAATGTTCCTCAACGTTACCCGGCTTCGCCGCAAGTATTGCAAAATTTTTTCATAAAGTCAGAATTTTTGTCCGGAGGGGAAATCTTGATACGGAAAATGCAAAAATCATTGGGGGTATAAACGGTTTTATTGCAGCGTGACCACTTGCGGGAAAAATCCGAAATTATAACTAAATATTGTGCACACTTCCCTGCATCCGGTTGAATTTTTACAGATTTTTCCGTCGAGCAATAACCCTTGTATTATTTATTTTATTCGAGGCAGAAATTGGGATACAAAAATTATAGGGACTTGTGTGGCAGAAATAATTTTATTGCAACGTAAAAACATTTGCAAAAAATATGCAATCATATCTAATTATTCCTCCGAGTTTCCTGCACGCGGTAGAATTATTACAGATTTTTCCATTGTTTATTTATGTTGTTTAAAACAGAAAATTTCTATGTACTATCCTGCGAGGCAGAAATGATTCCATGGCAGTCGGGCGTTCTCGTTAGATAATTAGCTTCCCATGGTTACCGGATGCTCATTAAGACGAAGGGAAGCTGTTCTCCGGGATGAAAATAAGTCGGGAGCCGTCGGGTGATACTTTCGCGGGGCTTTGTTGGCTCGCGCGTTGTTCTACAACTCTATCAATTTTGTTTTCCCCGGACGGAAGCGGAATTTTATCACTCGCCGTCTCCCGTCGGATTCCGATTAGGCGCACGGTGACTATCGATCCTGCGCGAAAGTCACTCTTCGAAAGCATGAGTGGTGGCAGGGAGGGAGGGTGGCGGGGGAGGGGCGCGGGGAATGGGGATTGCAAATTTTCATTCCGCGCCACGTCAGAAGTCGACGCTCGGAATTTACGTGGCACGCTTTCGCGAACTTGCGCGCAGGTGACCGAAGCGACGCACGTGTGTGCACCGGCAACATAAACTAGTTAAAGTACTATTACCGTGGACCGATGACATTAAAACTCGAGGAACAGACGGAGGGAGGGACGCAAAGACTTTCCTTGGTCCCTCGTGCGTCACGCGAGCACACACGGGGCCGCGTTACTACCGGTCTTTACGCCGTATGCAAATAACCGTATTTGAACGTACTTAATACTACTCAATATTAGATAGGAATAGGTGTAACGTTTGATTTCAAACACAGTTTGTGTTTGGCCTGGTTTGCGACGGTTTGCATTGCTGTTCGTCCTTGTATGTTGATGTTGGAGGTGTGGTGGTGTTTGCGCGTGGCCGAGTGTTGTGTTGTTTCGGTTTTAGGATGTTCGTGTTGCAGTTGGACGTCGTATGTTGACGTTGGAGGAGGTGTGAGGATGTTTGTCTAGGTTCGAGGAGTAATTTTGGTAGATGGAAACTTGAATGTATCAAACTGGAAATCGTAAACATTCACTGTGCAATAAAGAACTGTCGTCTGAGACCGTTTGACCACGTTTAAGACGGTTTGCATTGCTGTTCGTCTTTGTATGTTGATGTTGGAGGTGTGGTGGTGTTTGCGTGTGGCCGAGTGTTGTGTTGTTTCGGTTTTAGGATGTTCGTGTTGCAGTTGGACGTCGTATGTTGACGTTGGAGGAGGTGTGAGGATGTTTGTCTAGGTTCGAGGAGTAATTTTGGTAGATGGAAACTTGAATGTATCAATCTGGAAATCGTAAACATTCACTGTGCTTTAAGGAACTGTCGTCTGAGACCGTTTGACCACATTTGAGGTGGTTTGACCAGGTTTGAGGTGGTTTGACCAGGTTTGAGGTGGTTTGACCATCCATTTGAGAAGACGTTTGCCCTGATACTCGTAACAAGGTGGTCCGTGTCGCGGTTGGACGTCGTATGTTGACGTTGGAGGAGGTGTGAGGATGTTTGTCTAGGTTCGAGGAGTAATTTTGGTAGATGGAAACTTGAATGTATCAATCTGGAAATTGTAAACATTCACTGTGCCATAAGGAACTGTCGTCTGAGACCGTTTGACCACATTTGAGGTGGTTTGCATTGCTGTTCATCTTTGTATGTTGATGTTGGAGGTGTGGTGGTGTTTGCGTGTGGCCGAGTGTTGTGTTGTTTCGGTTTTAGGATGTTCGTGTTGCAGTTGGACGTCGTATGTTGACGTTGGAGGAGGTGTGAGGATGTTTGTCTAGGTTGAGGAGTAATTTTGTAGATGGAAACTTGATGTATCAACTGGAAATCGTAAACATTCACTGTGCTAAGAACTGTCGTCTGAGACCGTTTGACCACATTTGAGGTGGTTTGACCAGGTTTGAGGTGGTTTGACCAGGTTTGAGGTGGTTTGACCATCCATTTGGAAGACGTTTGCCCTGATACTCGTAACAAAGTGGACCTAGCCGTGCTCTCGAACACTTTCACCAACACAATTCTTGTTTGAGAGGGGCGGAAGGACTTCCCTTGATCCTTCGTGCGTCACGCGAGCACACACAAGCCGTGTTAGAATCGGTTTTTACACCATATGCAAATAACCAGGCGCAGCCTCAACTTTTAATTGTACGCGGACTGTTTTCCCCGCTCGAGCGTCGTTTAACGGGACACGGTGCCGCTCTAATGAAATGCAAATTGTCGTGAATACTAACTTCGCAAGAATGAGATAAAATAAATAGCATCGAGACTTGCCCCCTCGCCACGATATCGACGAACGCGCGTGTTCCCCCGTTGTTCGATACGCGAGCCAACGGAATCGTTGCTTTAATGCGATTCGTTCAATGAATCTCACGGCTTACCTATTTTTCTAAACAGCTCCCGGCTGTAATTGGATGCCCACCCCACCGGGCTAATCCTTTTGCAAGCACCGGAACGAGCTCTTTGTTTCCAAGCCTGAGCCAGTGTGGAACCAGCTTGGAAAAATTTGCATTGTTCTCTGCTCGCGACGTTTGAACAGTTAAAAATAAATTTCTGCTAGTTATACAGCTAAATCTAAAAAATTCAGGTTTTAATTAGGAACTGTACCGTATAGGAGCAGCATAGAGGAAAATTTCAACCCCTTAGCTTCATCATGGGGGCGGCTTCGAAGAAAAATTCGATTTTTCGATTTTAGTAGGTTTCGTCGAATCCATTGGAGGGAAAATTTTTGAAAAAATAGGATACATTGCTGTGACAGCGATACTTGTTCGAGAATTTTTTCAGATTTTTTGAATGAAAATTGTAGTCGTTAAAAATGATCCTCGACGTTAGTTTTACAACCTGAGTTGTAATCAGAGACCTTAGATGGAGGGAGTCCGACGATTTAAATGATGAAACTTGGATTCGCTAGAAGGTTGCCCCGAAATGTCTTCTGCTGCTGGGGTAATCGATGTGCATACTTTCGGGGCGAGTATTTCCGCGTATTTCCGCTTAATTTCCAAGCACTCTCGGCAACCCCCGATCGCCCGCTTCCGGAATCTCGAAAACCGTCGGCCAGGAATGTCGTATATATATACGTACACAGAGCGAGCCTTAAGGTGGAGAGAGTGCCTGGAGGTAGGTGGTATTCGTAGGCATCAACGCTTTCCACTCGCTACCCGCCCCTAACCTTTCCCTGCCATTCCGGTTCCGCGAAACTTCCCTCGTAAAATCACTACGAAGATTTCATTAAGCGAACGTTTACTCGTCATCTGTTCCGAGATAATGAACCTTTCTTGGTGACAAGTTAGCGCGAAAGAGGCAAACGAAAGAAGAGAGGCAGAGAGAGAGAGAGAAAGAGGGAGAGACGAAGTGAAAGAGGGGGTGGTAGAGGGGCAGAGATATGCAACGAAAAGAGACTGAAGGGATAACAAGAACCCCCCGACAAAATGAGAGAATTTATCGTCGGTTTTGCGAGGCAAGGAATCACTGCGGGCTCCACGGTAACCACAGACTTCCCTCACGCCAGGAAATTCATAAAACTTCCGGCGAGATCCGCCAAGTCGAGACGTCGCGTTGTCAACTACTGTCAGACTGCTTGACGAAAAATAGGAAGTGTAACTAGCACAATAAGCTCGCCGAGACGGCGAATTCGCGGCGGCTGGCGGGCTGGCGGGCTGGCTGGCCTTGGAAAAGGTCACCTTCAACAATAGAATCTTCTGCTCACCCATCCCTAAAGCTATTTCGGAAATGATTGATGGAAAAGTGAAGAATATCGAAAATATAGTCGTCTGTGCCTAAGTCTGTCTAGAGAGGGTAGTAATAAAAAATAATTTTGGACTAAATTAAACCATCAACACGATATTCGATAATCTACTAAACTAAGCCAAAACTGTGCAAAACTCCAACCCCGTAGCTCGCTCAGGAGCGTAGCTATAGGGAAAAGTCGAATTTTCAGTTTACACCCCACTTTTCCTCGTAAACGGAATCCTACAGTTTCGAAAAAAATCTGGTACATCTCTACTACGAATATACACACTATCTAATTTTATCAGATTTTTAGATTGAAAATCGTGGCCACAAAAAATTAAAAGCGATAACAAACATCGAAGAAATCCCCGATTATTTAGTGAAATTTCGAGGAATTTTTTAAAAACTGTTCGAGTTTCATTTCGAATCGTGTTTCTTGGGTTGAAAGAAGCCGGTGCACAGCATTGCCAGGGCGGCATTTTTCCCCGGGCGGGGGCGAAGGAGTCGCGGCGTTTAACTGCGTTGTAACCGGTGGATTTAATCTCCGCTGACGGGGTGCGGCTCATTAGATGCGATTAGTCTGCGAGCAGACACGGTCCTTTATGTCCACACGTACATGCTTACGCAAGTACACCTAGACGCGCGAATAACCTGCGCAAACTGCGATCCTATCCCCATCAGGATTCAAGCGTCGCGTACTACGGTGTACACGCGCACGTATTTGGCCGCCTGTAAATCTGTATCGTCCGCCTCCTAAATGGCGATCCCGCTAACGTCTGTGTTCGTTTGTGTGCGAGGTTAAACAGAGAAGGCTCGTCTTGCGGGCGCAGTCAGCAACCCGGGGCGACAATGAGGATGCGCTTTTAATAAATCGCCACCTTCCACGCTCGATTTCCACTCGGATCCTCATTTTTCGACGACGATCCCCTGCTGCGTGCCCAGACCGAGTTTAATGTCCCGGGATTAATGGGGTGCAAGTGCGTGGCTCGTTCGACAGCAGGGGGGACGATTTCTTGCCGTTGATGACACTATTGTCTGATCACAAAGGCTGGAACTATTGAAACGCAAGTTTCAAAGAATTAAATCTTGACTCACAGTGAATTGATGAAAAATTTGTCTGCAATGAAAAAATGTATAAACGATAGAAAAACAGCGTAACAAAGTGCGTCTACAATTTTTTACAAATTGGTTCAATAAGTTTCTCAAAATAAATTCACAAAGGTAAATTAATTTTCGGTCGTTTGTATCATGCTCCCTCTTATATTATATTAGCACTGATTAGGATGTCAGGCTCCCAGCCTCGCTTATGAGATAGGGTGCTGACATCGCAGGACTCTTTGTTATTGTCTATGGGGGTTATCCTCCACCTGGCAGGTGTTCCCTGGAAATTCTATCCGGATAGATTCGCCCGGATCCAAATCCGTAGGAGGATATTGAAATAATTTATGTCGGTCAATTTCTCTCGCTACGACCCTGGCCTGAATCTTTCATGCGGTCGTTCCAGCCGAGAATGCAATCGCTGCACCAGCTGAATTTTAAATAATGAAGTTCAGATTACATCCGCAAAGGGAGTTAAGTCCTTTAATAAACCGGAAGGAAAGTCCCCGGCATAATTCATTTCGTACACTCTGATGCTTTCAAACTTCATATCGCGTTACCGACCCTCTTGACGAGGACACTCGAGCCACCGGCTTCGTTTCTCCGCCCCTGTTGTTGCAACCCCCTTTTTTAAACAACAAAAATGTTAATTAGAGTCCCGTAAACCCCACTGGTCCCACCCTTAACACAGATATCAGCATCAAGAGCAACGAAACATTTTTTTGCGAAAAACAAAACCCTCCTCAAAAAGATATAAAGCATCGTCCTGCAAAACTGGAAAATGTTCCCACATTTATCCATTTTTGAGTCGAATATTCGATAGTTGTTATTAGATTGTATTTTAAATGTGCTCTTGTTCAGCCAACAAAAATTGATTTGCGTGAGAGGAGAACTGTGGATTGGACACAGTCTCCGTAATCTTTCAGGAAGAAATCCGTCTTGCAGTGCTCATCCTATTCCTCCTCCACCTAATCAGACCGAGTTCCGACTACCTTAAGCCTCGTTTCCGGCCCGCTAATGACAAACGTCTGTCTGATTTCCGTGGGTTCGCCTTCCCAGCCTGTTAATCGGTGGATACGTGATTTAATCCGAAGGGGGGCTGGCAAAGGAACGAGCGATATCGAAATCGCTTAAAACGCGATTCGAACTTCTCGGCCGACCCGGATAAATTCTTGAATAATTCGGAAGTTGTTTCAATAGCTGCCGATTTACGGCGCGCCGAACTTCTCCCGGCAACCAATGGTCGATCTTAATTCTCCATCTGCTTTAAGGGGGTGTTAAATGCACCGAAACTTGCTAAACACCCCCCTATCGCCTGCTCGACTTAGGGTTAGTTACGATCTCTCGCCTCGAAAAATTACTTCAGGGCCGTACACTACTTCAGGTTCTTGTATTCTCTTCTTGAACTTCACGAGTCATTAAAGGAGGCCGTTTTTGTGGTCGACATTTTAGTTAAAATATCTTTCCCAACACAACTTCTGCTTGTGCTGGTTTGTGCTGGTTTGTGCTGGTTTGAATTGGTTTGTGTTGGTTTGAATTGGTTTGTGCTGGTTTGAATTGGTTTGTGTTGCTGTTGAGTAATTAAAGGAGGCCGTTTTTGTGGTCAACATTTTATTTAAAATACCTTTGCCACCAAAACTTCTGCTTGTGCTGGTTTGTGCTGGTTTGAATTGGTTTGTGTTGCTGTTGAGCCAGGTTTGAGGGTCTTACACTTCCACTGCGGGGTAACAATTGCAAACCATGTTTGAATAAAACGACGAGACATGAAAGCACCGTGGTTCGAGACGGTTTGACCAGATCCCAAGTGGTTTGATCAAGTTTGAACGAGGTTGGGCAGCGAGTGATCGTTGAAAATCTCATCTGACCCGCACTGTTTCACCCATATACCTAAATTTTCATTAAAAATTGACATCGAAGAACTTCTTGAGGTGGTCTTACTTTCCAACTACTCCAACTTCGTGGAAGTTGAACGGCCAAGGTTTCCTGTTATCCAACCAGAATGGACCATCACGGGAATAACTTTTTCCATTGTCGAAGGTGCGACCGGGAGGTACAATGAAGGGTCACCGTGCAGCCCCCCCCCCCCTCCCCTCCGCCGGTCGTCGATCGTCAAGATGGTAGAACGGCGTCGGTGGAACAATGGAGCGGTGCCGAAGAATCAGCGCCGGATTAGCCCGGGCCGGTTCTCTCGGCCGTGGAAGTTCGAGGGGTCGGTCGGGCACGAAGGAAAGACTTAATCGACACTTCATTGATTCGCGTAAACGTGCCCGGGGGTTCTGAATAGAAATCGCGCGTCGACCGCGGCGCGTTTGTACCAAGGGCACTCGTGAAGGTAATTACTCGCTATTAATGAGCAGCGTTACCGGGCGCAATCGATAGCACGTCAAACAAGTCGGAAGTTCGGGGCCGGCATAAGCGGAAGTTAAGTCGGTAGCACAGAGGGGGTTGGGGGTTGAAAGAGGGGCGGGCTTTTAGGTGGGGGATCCAGGAGCGTAGCCGAGAACCAAATGAACCGAGACTTACCCCGGCCCGTTGTCCTTTCATCCTCGCTGATTCCGGCTGGCATTGAATCGCTCGAGGAAATCTGATCCCCCGGAGGAGAGCGAGATTTAGTCTCTCCTCTCTTTCTCTCTCTCTCTCTTTCTCTGGTATATACGAGACGGCAACCAGGCATTAGACAAGTTGTTTGATGATCCGGTAAATTCGGACGGCAATATCCCCCTTGTAATTTGACCTCTCGCTACCGGACGACCCCACCTTAGTTACTCAATTCGATCCTGCGATTCTCCATGTTCACCGAAAGTGTGTCTAATTTTCAGTTTTCTGGACAAGACTTCAGAGATTAGGGTGTTTTCAATGTCGTCGTTCTGTACTAGTTGCCACTCGCTGTGACAGTGTTAGGACGTATAAAAAATTTTTTACAGGAGAGAATAGAAATTCTAAAAATCTGAAAAAATTACATAGTGTGTGTATAGGTGCCAGGCATATGCGAGATTTTTTTCAAAATCATAGAACCTGATTTACCACGAAAAGTGGGGTGAAAACTGAAAATTTGACTTTTCCCTGTAGCTACGCTACTGGGCAAGGTATGGGGTTGAAATTTTGCAGAGTATGGCTTCTCTTAGTATGCTATCGAATGGGAAGCTCGACGTGTATTAGAAAAATTCGTATAAGCTTATGATATTATTTTGTTGGGGGTTGAGGAAGGCAACTGGAAATATTATCCACTTTAGCGGACTCCTTTGTGAGATCAGGGGAAACAGGCGAATAATCTAAGTCGCGATCAGAAAGAAGTTTTCAGGGGGATTTCTATCAGCGAGAGTAGCCTAAAAACCCTTAGCAGCATCGGTCGATCGTTCCTCGCAAAGACAAAGTGGATAATTCTCTTCCACATCTAGCAACTGGATCTCTTCAATCTGTATTCAAGCCAATATACTTAGTGTCACGTCCGACGGATCTTCGGGGTGGTTCGTTCGTTCCGTTCCCAGGGAAGGGAATTTCTTTCTTCTCGACGACGGATCCCGGTTCCAATGAAGAATCCTCTCGTCCCACGGAAAATCGCCTTTAGAAAACCGACGGTGTTTCATTGTCGAATTTTCCTAGGCTCATAAAAAATTCCAATATTTGCTTTCATCCCCCTTCCCCCTACCAACGCCCACTCCACCGTGCCGCCGTGATATAAAATGACGCGAACGATCTCTCGATAACTTTTCCCATCTGAAATTATATCTTCATTCCCGGCTACCGTCAGCTACGATTAATTCTTCGCGACAGGTTCGCGCCGATCCGACCCCGACGAATTTATGCGATAAAAGAAATACTGGAATGACCGGTGATACGTTATCGACCGTTTTAATTCCGGCTCTTTAACCCTGTGAAATATTGTGTTTTAAATCCCAGTTTAGACACGAACCTTTAGATGATATATAAAAGCACCTGTGTACGTTACTACCTTCGAGCGCTGCTCTTACAACGCGTAATGGTCATCTTTAAAAGCGGCGCGATTTTTTCGAGATTTTACAAAATAACGGCCGGCTAGCTTCTCCGGCTCTGCATTGCGCTTACACGCTTGAGTGATCGCTCTGTTCGATGCCAGACCGTGCAGTATGCATTTGCAAGAAACGTTTAAAAATATTGCCCACGTTCGGAATTTTTCTGCGATAAAACGAGACATGGAATTCGAAATTTTTTATTTGGGTCTTATTGTGGGGACCTTGTAGAGTCAGGAAATATTTTTTTATTCTACGAACTGGCGGCGCTGCAGTCACATCAATAGACATACTTTTCAATCGCACTTTTTCACAATTTTTTTCTCAGCTTTCATAATTTTCGTTCTATCGACTTAAAATTTTATACGGACACTCTGCAATACCGTATTCCAGAGCATCGTCGAGGTATTTTGTGAAACTATTCATTTTTTACAAAATGGCGAAGATTGGAAGTAACATTAAATTTTTCGTCTGGGCATTCGGATACAAAAATATTGACTGCGAAAAAAGTTTTTGACATTTCATAAAAATTGTTTGCGAGTCTTTCGAATATATATGAGAGAAGATCCACGCAAAAATTCAAGCAAATAGGTCGACGAATATAAAAGTTACACACCAAATTGCAAAAAAGGTCGATCCAGAGGGAAGACCTAGCGACAGTGGCGCCGCTCCGCCGTTTAGTAAACTAAACAAATATTTGCTGCCTCTCAGCGGTTGGCGGATATCGATTTTTTGGAGTTGATAAACTCCCTGAAATCTGCGCGGTGTCTAGTTATAGCGTTTGATAAATAGGCGTCGTAGTGAGCGTCGTAAACCGCTGAATGACGCCTGGAGACGCCATCATCCGGGATTTGAACCGGTGATTCAAGCCTGTTGTGCCGCCTCGACAGCATCGAGTACTTTCACCGTGGAACAGGCAACTGACGTTCGCGCTGCTTACGATGTGGAGAGGGTAGCCTTCAATACGGTCGCTTTCAATTTTCTCCATATAGGTCCTAATGAAGAGATGACCTACGGGAGCGCGGGCCAGCATAAAGGAAGTCCTTGACACAGACATACCTTTCTTCTCCTCTCTGTCAACCCCTGAAGGGATAGGCAATTTCCAACGCGTGCGGATTTATTGGATCGTTCGATGAATGGGGGGGGGGGGGGGGGAAACGATTTTTCGAGCTAATTGAATCCCACCAGCCACGGGACGAGTTAATTTTCGAATAAATTCACCAGACATTCTGCTCTTAACAGGACAAGAGGGAGAGAGGGAACGAGAAAAAAAGAAATGAGAGGCCCGTCGATCTGCTTTGGAATTCCTCGCGGAATTCCCATATAATATTCACTGGGGACGCGAGTTATTTTATATTCGCAGCGACTCCTCTCTTTGTGGCCCTGTCTTCTTAGCGAGAACGAACTTTGGCAAAGTGCGGCTGCGTGGCATAAAGGGAGCAGGAATCCTGTGCTAGGGGCTGGTTTGACGGTGACGCCGAGGGTGGGGAGGACCAGGTATATTAGATAAGTTCTGTCGCGTGAAGTAGTGCGGTGGAAACTGCCTACACCCCCTCCCCACTCCCACAGCCTAGAGGGGATGCTCCGAAACTGGCTACCCTTGCCGAAGAGCTTTCTTCGCTCGTCACCCTGCCACGAGATCGCCTGCTACGGTCCTTCATTAGGGGCTAAATGGGGAAAATTGAAAGCTCTGTCCGTTCCTGCCTCGTCGACGGATTCGATATTACGCCCTTCAAGCGGCAGCTCGATTCGCCAAAAAATCAATTTCTTTTCGTTTTAATAAATAGGTGCATACGCTGCCACTGTAGGCAAGAGGTTGCAGGGAGATGGTTGAAACACTGTGTGCTCGAAACACGGTGTCCTTGCAGCACGGTGTGCTTGAAACATGGTGTGCAGAACACGGTGTGCTAGGAATTTGGTGTGCTTGGAACACATCGTGCTCGGAACACGGCGTGCTTTGAAGCACGGTGTGCTTGAAACGCGGTGTGCTGGGAATTTGGTGTGCAGAACACGTTGTCCTGGGAATTTGGTGTGCAGAACACGGTGTGCTGGGAATATGGTGTGCAGAACACGGTGTGCAGGGAATTTGGTGTGCTTGGAACGCAGCGTGCTCGAAACGCAGCGTGCTCGAGACACGGTGTGCTCGAAACACGTTGTGCTTGAAACATGGTGTGCAGAACACGGTGTGCTTGGAACACGGTGTGCTTGCAGCACGGTGTGCTTGAAACATGGTGTGCAGAACACGGTGTGCTAGGAATTTGGTGTTCTCGGAACACAGCGTGCTAGGAACACGGTGTGCAAAACACGGAATGCTGGGAATTTGGTGAGCAGAACACGGTGTGCTGGGAATTTGGTGTGCAGAACACGGTGTGCTGGGAATTTGGTGTGTTTGAAGCATGGTGTGCTTAGAATACGGTACTATATTCGTAGAACAGTGTGTGCTTAGGACTCTTTATCCTCAGAGCACAGTGTGCTTATAACACTGTATTCTGAGAACACGGTGTGCTTCGAACAGGGTGTGCTAAGAACACGGTTTCCATGTAGCAAAACTTTCGGACGTACTCAATGAATCGTGTTGTTTCTGCTTTCGTTTTTAAAGGCCAGGGACAAAAGGGGGTAAAGAGTTCATTCGATGAGGTGAAAAATCATTTTTCAGTGGAAACAGCATCGTATATTCAACGTTCAAAGGACAGTGTCAACAAGTACACAGGCGACAACACAATAAATCGCTTTTGCCCAGCAATACCACCTCCGTTAATTTCGCCCGCAACTTTATGGGCTCAATTAACTATCCGATTTCAACTGGCCGGGTGCGCATGAACAAATCGCCGGCCGAATAAAAACGGAATTTAGAATGCACGCCGTTTGTTTTTCGTTTGCGTTCGTATGTGTGTGTGCGCGCGCGCGTGTGTGCATCGTACATCGCGGATTTCAGCGAGCCCCGATAGTCATTTAATCGACCAATGCCGATATAACAGTCCATTGCTTACAGAATTTTCGTTCTTCCGTTCCAGACAGCAGCGGGCCGGCATCGAAAATTGCGGAAACGTTCGGAAACGACCGGTAATGGGTCGTAAGAGGGGGGAGCCCGCGATTATCGGGATTTATGTCGCCGGGTGCGTTTTGTCCTTCGGAAATCTCAGACTCGGCTACGGCCCCATCTGGGCTACATTTTATACCGTACGGTGTCGGATATGTTACGCCCTTCCTCGGTCCGTACCTTATCAGACCTAATCCAGAACCAACAGTATAGAACCAAGAAGTATAAAAAGTATAGGACAGTACAGAACCTAAAGTGCTGTGCCTTGTACTTGGAGAGGACTATTGTCTGATGGATTGGGTAGCTAAATATCTATAAAAGTGTCTTCTAGGCTCTGCTACAAACCCAACAAGTCCTAAGCTTACCTCGTCTTAGGGGATGATCAAATTATATCCTAACCGTGCAGTACCTAATAAACTATAGAACCTAAAGTGTTGTGCCTTGTACTTGGAGAGGACTATTGTCTGACGGATTGGGTAGCTAAATATCTAGAAAAGTGTCTTCTAGGCTCTGCTACAAACCCAACAAGTCCTAAGCTTACCTCGTCCTAGGGGATGATCAAATTATATCCTAACCGTGCAGTACCTAACCTCGCGTGCTTTTTACTCGGGTAGCCGGATTTTCTGGTAGATTATGCAGCGAGATACGAGTCGAAAATCCGAAAGGAATACTCTGGTCGGATCTAAAAAGGTATAAAGGCGAATCTGGCCAGGGATTCCGGCGTCGTCGCCGGTAGGTGGATTGTTTCGTTAGGTGGGAAGCGTCGGTCGGCTGTAGAGCCAAGAAGTCCCGTTGACAGCAGCCCAGCGTTTGCGCCGCTTTAACGGCGAGATAATAAAAAGCAGACGTTGCTCAGGCGGAGTAGCTCGGGCCAGAAACTTCTTACGAGTGCTTCGGCTCGACGAGCACGTTAACCAGCGTGCTCGAAAGTAGCGCTCAGCCAACTCGGTCGGTCTGTCGCAACGACAGCCTATGGAGAATTAACAAGGCGCGCTCGAGAGTGCAAGTGGTTGCACTTTGCGCCTTCGGAGGCTCACGGGCCGCCCTTCACCTTAGTCCCCGAGCTTTTACCGACCGGCACGGCCGAGCATAGACCATCTTCCGATCGGTACCTCGCCGGGTTAAAA
>CM052135.1:2401367-2415302 GCA_028454255.1 Halictus ligatus
GGGAACAAGAATCGCGTCAAAACGTGTGGACATGTGTTACGCAGAAACCTAGTTTGCACAAACGCGGTTTGAGGCGGTTTGAAGCCCCGGGAAGAGAGGGAGAGGGAGAGTGCGATGATATTGATGGTTTGATAGGGTTTTGTGATAGGTGCAGCGCCTGCCCCATTATCCGGTGAATTATTAGACCGATTGAATCGAACTAGGCTTCGCGGAGTGCAGAGTGCGAGTGTTCTGTACATGTTGCGCGTGCACGCAACCATTCGCTCGTGCATCACGCAGCCAGCCCGCGTATTCGCTTCCGCGGCCTTTGAAAGGCTCCGGCTGGAGGGATGGAAAAAGAGCGGAAGGGGCCATTTAAGCTGAGCGCTCCTCGGTACCCGACTGTATAACACAAAGGCGACGTTTCATTTCCCTGACTCCCGGGGACTGTGGTCTCAGACTTAATGGCGCAAATAGTCGTTGTGTTCGACTGAACCCCTCCACTCCTGAATCTCGGACTCTCCGAGCGACAGAATTCGACGATTGCGGAAATGTATATTTCTACGCAGATTTATCTATCGACGAGAAAAGTTGTGAGGGTTCACTGGAAGTTTAATTGGAGGATGATCCATCGTCACTTCATTAACACCGGCTATTGCGGCACTGTTTCGGATAGTAATGAGCGCGAATGGAGCCTGCGCAACTCATCTATTAGTGGAGATCGCTCGTGTGCGGGTGGTGTATTAGCGACGAAGTCGATGCCGTCGATTGCAACGGTCGCACAAATCAAGTCCGGCGAATTGCAACGTTGCCGGTGACGTGCACCGGCTGGAGTATAGTCTGCGATGAAATAAATGGTCCTATCTTCAGGTTATGGTCATCTATTCTTCATGGAAGTAGGGACCTGACACTGGAGAGCCTAATACCCGAGGAACCTAACAGATTTAGCAGCTTACCATTGGAGGACCTAGCATTGGCGACCTAAACTCTAACCTCAAAACTCCAGCTACCTCTCGATGACAAACAAAATCCCCACACCCCAGGTCTGCCCACCAAGGACTCGGTCCCAGCCTTATTATGCCACGGTCTGACTATAAACGACCTAACCGCTGTACACCTGACATAGTCACTCCCATCACAGCCCAAGGGGGAGTTCTAAAGATCCCCATCCCCTTCCAACCATACAAGTGCCAGGCTATTGGTCAGCCATCCGCAGAAGACCCAGCCTAATTAGCGGAATTATGCCCAGGAGAGTGCGGTAACAGGTCCAGTCCTCCATAATAGCGGACTATCACCGGCGACAGTTCCAGCTCCTCATTCTTCTCCACCGCTGGCCGTCTTCTTTTTCAGGTGGACCTGGTCTGGCTGCTCTCTTGTGCGAGCGGGAAAGTGCTTACTTTTCCACCCTCGTTTTCCCTCTCCCCTCCCGTTTCTCGTCCCGTATTTTTCTTCCTTTCTTCTGCGACGCAACGGCGCATTTTTGCTACCCGCTTTTCATAGTTACAGCCTGAATTTTTTACTCTCCACCCCTCCGCTATCGCGTTCCGTTCGTCTCCTTTTTCTCGCCCTCTCGCTCTCTCTCTCTCTATCTCTCCATCTCTCTCGTCGCTTCTGGTCCCGTTCCTCTTGCTGTATTTTTGATGCGTTGTTTTTTCGCACGGCAGGTGTTTAGCTTTCCGTTTTCGCTCTTCCAGGAGCCGTCTTCCTTTTTCCCGGTTCCCCGAGACAAACCGGTAGCCGGGCTTCGTCAATAATTTTCGATGCTCCTTTCCCTCTTCCCAGCTTCACCCTCCATGCTTCTCCGATCCGCTATTCATGTTCTCAGAGCTCGCCAATTCTACCCCCAAGGTCTTTTACATACTCACTGTTCGCGAGGAGATTTTCTGGAACCAGCCAGACACTGTGATCATTAAAGCAATTAGCACCTGTACCTGGTACAGGACTTAGTAAGAGCTTAGCAAAACTATTGAGTCAGCCAAGTGATGGACTCATTAGTAAGTCAGTTGCCTGCCGGGTCAACTACATTGCTACTTAATTAGCTACCTAATTTTCTGGCGGCCTCATCGGCGTGACTACTCACCCAGCTACCCAGTTCCATGCTCAGTTGGCTACCTTCGATCCCCTAAGTCCTCAGAGCTCTCCAACTCCACGCCCTTTTACATCTTCACTGTCCTCTTTCTCACGCGGCTACTCTCAGTCGCGCCTTCGCCCGGCGACCATCACAAAGAAATTTTATAGGACCAGCCGCGCCCACTGCTCATTAAAGCAATTAGTACCTGTACCTGGTACAGCGGCCTGGCTCATCTCCCTCGTCCATTTCTGCCGTGTCCCTTTCCTCTTTCGCTCTCACGGCTGCTGGACGCGTGTCAGCCTCAACGCGCAGTCCACTGTAGCGTAAGGTATTAAGCGGGTTAGTTACCTTTGATAGCTCCGGTCCAACCCCCTTTTTGAAATTTCGGACCGAATTATATGCACAGGGGGCAATCATTTCGGTCCTGTTTCTGGTAATGAAAAATTAATTTGTACTCGCGTTTACGTCATGTCTCTCGAGCGGAACAACGGTAAAGTTTGAAGCGACGAGGGTTGCAGAGTATGACTTACATTCGACCCTGTAACATCGGCGATCCTGCGAACGTTGGCATGAATTTTTTTCTTTGAAATGTTCACGAAGAACGAGACCCTCGACTCCAGTAATAAAAACCGCCAATTTTTACGTTCCAACGTTTCTACGCCCGGTTGAGTCGCGCACGGGGGATGAGAAGCGCGTTCGCCGGAACATGCAAACCAGTAAAATTCGCAAGCACCGTCTAGCTCCCTTAAGGGGACTTTTTAACCCCATAAAGAGCACAGACTCGCCCCAGATTATCGTGTCACGATGCGCCATCTGGCGACATCAGGCCAGGCAGCATGTAACAGCGGCATGTCTGCACCGAACACCGTATACGCGGTCGTGGAAGTCTTTCGTCGTAAACAGGCTCACAATGTTGAACTTGCCGGGAACTTGTAACATTAGACGCGACCCGGTACGCAGACTATTGCGTGCAGCAGGTTGCAAAACGTCGCCGCGACGTCGTCCTCCCCCGCCGGCTACCCTTCGCGGAGGACCCTCTCCTCGAATAAAAACGAACTTGTTTACCGACAACCGCGGCTCTTTTAAATACCGCTGTGCTGCGTGCTGTCATGTTTACTCTAATTACCGTAGTCGGGACTCTTCCCGCGACCCACTCTTTCCCGGCATGGTACTCGGATAATTAATTTCTTCCGGCGGCGGGGGCGGGGGCGGTCACGAAAGTTCGCGGAGCAGCCCCGGCGAAGTGTGCACAAGGAGAGGAAAATATAAAGAACTCTCCTGTCGATTATCGATTCCGCTTCCGGTTAATCGGATTGTTTCTGTAACGCGAGTTTCCCCGGGACTCGCTGCCGCCGCCGCCGCCGCCGCGCGCGAGCGCCTCTTTAAGTAGATATTTTTTTTTACAGGATTGTTCGCCGCAATTCGATCAGCTTAAATGGCGTAATCGTCTCGGAATCGCGCGGTTGATAGGGTTAAATCGAGCCTCCCCCTCCGCGAGCATAATAAAATTCCGTGATCGATGGAAAATAAAATACTCTCTCTCTCTCTCTCTCTCTCTCTCTCGCGTCCCCGCAGCTTCGATATTCAGTTGTGAAGTCGCAAAGCGGATCAGCAGGCACACCGTTTTGCTAGCTTGCCCACGGAACCCTTTACGAATATATTTTTACAAAAACGTACCAACCGTGTTCTTGTTTAAAAAAACCTTTTTCTTTACAGAACTGCTATGGGTCCCTGTGCACTCGGGCCCTGCACTAGGACTGTTAAATGCGGCGCGGGAGCAACCAGGTATGTCGATCCTTGTATTCATAGTTGTTGACTGTCTACTTTGCTCGCCGGGGAAACTTTGGGGGATGAAGGAAGTGGGAAACAGGGTGGCGAGAGGTTGCAGGATTACCCCTTTCTCTCTCTCTCTCTCCGACGAGGACTTAGGAAGACTATCTAGTCAGCCAGCTATTTAGCTGCCAAGGTTTCCGATGGGCCAGCAGGAAGTCTATCTTCCTCGATAACTACCTAGCAATTTAGTTTTCCACCCACTGACTTATTGATGCATTCATTGGTGAGCCGATGTAACTAGCTACCGAGCCATCTACGTTGCTACATAATCTTCTGGTGGGGTCATGACTATTTAGATGACTACTTATCCAGCTGTTTAGACAGCTATCTACTTAGCCGTCTACTTTGCTACCTTGTTTGTTAGCTACCCGGTTGGCCAGCCATCCATCTGGTCGATGGCCCAGTTAGGTATCTACTTGGTTATGTACCGTGATAAAAAGTTAGCTACCTAACTTTCCGGCGGACTTAGCGACAAGTCGACATTGTTGGTTACCAAGTAGGTGGCATAGTTTGTCATCCCGTTTGCTACTCAGCTTATTGATGGATAGGTTTACCTAGCTAGCTACTTAACCACCTACTTTGCAATCCAGTCAGTTACCTAGTTTTGCGATGCACGTATCAGCAAGCCTACAACCTAGTCGTGTACTTTGCTACCATATTAGCTACCTGGTTTATTCATGGCTATTAGTAAGCCTACCTAGCTACCTACCTATTTTGCTATCCAGTGAACAACCCACCATTCCGGTATAGTCGTCAAAAGCCCCTCCCACCTAGCTAATTATCTAGTCCCCTATCCGAATGCGAAGCTATTCATTTAATTACCTAGTTAGCCGCCCGTCTATCCGACTAGCTACCGGAGTTATTTACGCGGCGATCTATCCACGCTGCCACCTAGTTAGCCACCCGGTTAACCACCTAGCAAACTGAGCTTCCACACTTTTAAGAATCGCTATCGGGAAAAGGAGGGTAGCAATGAATAGGAGGGCCAGAGTCCATTCACCGAGCAGTCTCGAAAAAGTTCCATCCAATTTCCCAGGGTTTTACAGTTCCCATCGACTCTTTAAGCCGGAGGTTCCCCGGAGAAGAACGATCAGCCCGTCCTGCCAAATATCGGTCGGTCGCCGGGTAATAAAAACGTCCGGAAGAACCGGTCGAGTCCCGGTTGGTGGTGATGGTGGTGGTGGTGGCGGCGGCTGGGAAGGGTTTGAAATTCGTAAGCGTGTAGTTATTACCAACGGACCGTGTCCCAACGGGGGCGGGTCGAAAGAACGTGCTTTGTGTCGGCCGTCTCCTCTTGTCAGTTTCAACGCTGGCGTCGCGCGTCACACAGAGAGATATACATATAATGGATTCGCCTTTGTGTCTGCACCGTGGCCGTGGTCATTTTTGCCGTGTCTCGGCGACACAGCAGTCTCGAGAGCGGTGTCAGGGGCTGTTTTATCTGACGGTTGCGCGTTTCGCGACCCGGAGCCCGACCCGGAGCCCGACCCGAGCAACGACTAGTCGCGACGCGCGATCGCAAAAAGGCGCGATTGATTTGCCAATCGCTCCCCCTTTACGGTCCCTATCGCGGTACATTCGTGTCCCGAGCTATTGTCAGCCAATTGTAAGAGAATCGTTCACGGGGCCAGCGCTTGCCAGCAACGGAGGATCTGCTTCCTTTTGCATTCGGTGAATGGGGGAGGTGGGAGAGCACCAGGCTTCCCCGAGGTTTCTTTTGCACCCTGCCGGCGTCTTTTCCATCCCTCCGGTGAACGTTGCTCGCCTCTCCCTCCAGCTGCCCCCGAAACGCTCCTTTCACTTCATCCCACCACCCATCCCCCATCGTTTCGTCTCCGCCCCGTCCTCTCCTTCTTCGCTTTTGTCGTTGCTCGTATTTTTTCTTCCCTCCCCCGTGTTCCGTCAACGCGTCGACGACCCTGCGATATCGGGACCTGATACGATCCACCACGGTAATGGCGAATTATTAAGCGTTCGCGCCGTTCTCGTTTGTCGCCGCGGCGTCAATGGATACTTTTAACGCCTGCTCGATCGAGCACCGTTACGACGCTCCTCCAGCCACCCGAGAAAGAAATTTCCGCTTCCCAACATTCCGTTTGAAAATTTTTATTGGCATTTCTGACGTGTGCCGTTGTCTTCCGTGGCGTTGTAACGAGGCACCGTGAACGATCGCACTTGAGGGGGTGTAGCGCCATCCTTTGTGTACATTAAAAAAAAAAATTGTATATAAATGGCGCCATCGTTTTGGAAAGCACAAAATTTTTTTCTGTCTCTGTAAGGTCCATGCAACAAGGTCCCAATGAAAATTTTCTGCTTCAGTCTTTGCTGTTCTCTGAATAAATTTTTAAAATTTCACCAGAGGGGCTAGATCGAAAACACACTAAAGGTGAAGGTGATATCTTCGATTTTTTTTGTTGAAAAACCACAAAGTGGATGTTTCTGAAATTTTTGTCACAATTTACCAAGCATTCAAGGAACACGTACGAATTTTTTCGTTAGAAAACATCCAGCAGAATTTAATATACACCCACTTACGTGGTACCCCAAATCGAAAGGAAGCAATCACGGATTACAACTAGGCAGTGGAGCCAGGCCTGAAATATTCCCAGCCAGTCTTGTCCCGGGGTTAGGCTAGATCCGGTTCATGTTAATTCCGCGGCAGGTCTCGAAAAATGGATTTCGATGGGGGAACCAGATTCCCGATTGCATATTTAACTATCCCCCGGGGTTCAATGTTTGACGACTCGAATTGTCGCGTCTGCAGTATCGATTCCCAGCTGTTCCTCCGTGTTCGCTTGTGTTTGATATAGTTCCGCGGAAACTTCGCAGGCGCTGTATGTGTGTCATGGGATGAGCAGCTTTTAAGGACCAATCCTGCGGATGTCCAGCTGCGCGTTCTAACGTTTGCTTAGATGTTAGCTTCGCGGATCCGCCAATAAGTTTCGCGGCGTTCGGTCCGCCGTTTCTCGAGATCCGCTCCTTCCACTCGGTCTTTTCTTCGCCGTATATGCCGCCGCTCGGGATTGCCTCGGCCCCGAGGAACCGTCTAATTAGATCTCTATCCAATTATCCGTTTCAGTGTCCCAGAAACAGGAACGATCGTCGAAAGTGGGAAAATTAGCGTGTCGCCGGAGCGTGTGGCGGGCCTCGTCGACTGGAAAACCCGTGGCTGGTGATTATCGGTAGTCTGACATGAGCTAACAGGATTATCGGAGTCCGATGCACCGTGGCTCGGATCGAGCCCCGTAAGATACGTGGATTCGGCGTTTTATGGGGAACGGAACGGGCGGGGCAGAGGGGTCAGGGGGGTCTGCTTGATCGCCACGCCCTGAGGAAACTTAATTCACGGACAGGTTTAATGGAATACTTTGAATTTATGGCCGCTGAATAAAATATGAACGGTACGCTACCGGTAGCTATCATACATCGTGAATAATTCCGCGGTATACCTGCTGCGCGCTAGAGCAACCTCGTCGCTCGCTTGATGTTCGATTTATTTTTACGCGCCCGCGAAAGAAAGCGAGAGCAGTTTCCCGGAAAAATTTACACGGATCCGCGGCCACTAAATTGAAAAAGATGCTCCGGCCGTTGGTTTACCTCGTGGCCGGTCCATCTCCGAAAAAATTCGTTTATAATTCGCCTGAATAATTCACCGGACGCCCGGTTCTACATAATTTCGGGAATCAGAAGAAAGACGAATTGGAGGGCGCATTTCACGCGGCATTGATAACCCCGAGGGAGAGAGAGAGAGAGGGAGAGAGAGAACGAGAGCACGGTATATTCGGGGGCCAGGAGCACTCTGAACCGTATTCCAATTTCCTGACAGCCAGCGTTAGGGGTATCTCATCCGCGGAACGGGCACGTAAAACAAAATGAAAAATCGAATCTCGATTAAACCGTCCTCGACGGGACCGGCGCGGCGCGGCGCGGCGCGGCGTCTCGCGCGAGGATGGTACATCCCAGCCGCGCCGCTTCACTCATCGTTCACATTTCCTCCCCGAATCCTTCTTATTCGCGGCATTATCATAATGCCATCGGCCGCTACGTGACAGGAAAGACGTATTATCGTGGCTCGCTTTAGATTTCCGATCCCTCTACCGGGCTTATCTTCCTTGCTTTAAAACGGATGCGAATTAGCGTCCCACCCCCTTCCCACCCCTCTCCTGTCTCGTTCTTTCCGGGATGACAATGCTGACTAGCTCGACATAAGCAGCCAGGTGTATTGTGGTTGGAACCCGTGAAAGCAAATTCCTCGAGGTATGCTCGATGATGAGGATCCGGTCGTACCTGTCTTCTCAGGCACACGTCGTTGGCGCACGTCGATCGTAATCCGATTGCATCGATCCTTGAATCGCGGTCTATCTTCACGAGAATTTGCAGGGCGTCCGTGCAATGTCTACAGTCGAGGCATCCGTCAATATTTTTGTCCTCAAAATTCCTGGTGGTTGTTAGGTCCGCACTGTTTGGCCAGCTGTTTAGCTACCCAAGTTTATACACGTCAATAGGATCACATTGCCAGATGTGACTTGAAGATGCATCGGTAAGTCCACTTAGTTGGCTGCTTACTCCTAGTGTGCCCAGACAAACTCGTCGGCGAGACCACCTAGCCAGCTATTGAGTTAGCTACCCAGTTGGATACCTGGCTTCCGGGTGAATTAATCAATAAGACTGTTCATTTCACAGCTTACCTAGCTATCGAAATAACTCACAAAACATTAATTAACAAGAATATATCCCAACACGTCTCCACGTCCCTTCACTGCAGCGTCGCCGCCACCGGCCGTCGATTGTAATCCAATTGCATCGACCCCTAAATCTCAACCAGGCTTCCTGAAACTTTGCAGCCCACCTCGGCAAGGTCTACCGTAGCAGCATCGGTCAATATTTTCGACGCGTATTCCTAAAATTCTCCGTATCGGCGGAGGATTCCCCGCACCCCAAATCAGCGGTATTTTCGCGGCACGTACAGGTTCCACGGTCGGCGTTGCTCAGATCCGGGCAAAGTCAGGCAGCTTCGTTAGCCCACATAAAACAGGCCGCATCAATAAACCCTCCGTACGACCCAGAACCGCGAAAGCAAACCGACCAGCAGCATCCTCCCGTCCATTCATCCGATTCCCGCCGGGTCCTTAGGCGCGTCCAGGCAAAAATAACTTCTCGTATCGCGGCATACATTCCGTTCGAGCGTACACGTTACACGCGTTACATTAAAGTAGCACTGGGTCGGTAAGGGGGCGGGAGGAAGAGGAGGGGCGACGGTGGTGCGGCAGCGGCGGGGCTTACATCGGTACTTGCAAGAATTTTCAAAGAGTTTCCTCTCGGTAACGTCTAAACGTGTTGAATTCCTGTCGGCGGCTCCCACAGGAACGGGAACGGAAGCGGATAGTTGGCGGGATGCCAGACGACACCCTCCCACGGCACCGACTTCTTTCTCGCTCAGTCATTCGCGCACGTGAGCGTCGAACGCATACAAATGAACGGGAACACAGAGGAGACACCGGCGGAGGGAGAGAAGGGGCTCTCGCCCTATCCGCCAGGGCCAAGTAATAATCCTAACTCGCGGGTTAGCCGGGCTTAATTAGAACAGGGGCCGGTGGCTCGCCGGTTATAGTCGCGTCTACACTATTCGATACCGGGCCTGGGCCACCTCGCTTCATTTTCCAGCCTTCCACCCGAGGACCAACGGAAGAACAAACGAGCCTGATAACGAACGACCCGACCCGCGCGCCGCTCTGCTCGTCCTCGCGACTGATATCCGGACACCGCGCCGGTATTATTACGCTGGTTACTGTACCGTTGCGTTGATGATGGACATCATTAAGGACGTCATGGAAACTATCGCCCGGTCACGCCGAGCATCGACCGAAATCTATGGCTTCTTCCGACTCGCGTTGCCCCGATACGGTTCGCCGAATTCCCGCATAGTTTTTACTGGTTATCGTGGACACATTGGGGGTTGGTTTGAGACAGATTAATTGTCGCTGCCTACCCCGTAAGTATTTTCAAAAAATCTTTTCCTTCTTCTTGGGGAGTCTGCCAAACAATGGACGGGGTACACGAAACATCCTGTATCTCCGGTTCTACCGAATGCATTTCAATGAAAAATTAGTGTTGATTTCCTCGAATACACGGTAAATTCTCCGTGAAGTTTCAAGAGGATCCAGTCGATAATTTCTTTTAAAAAATTCCAATCGCTACCTTATATTTAGGTCCGAGTATTCTCACCGCTATGAGCCAGAATGAAATTAGAAGTTCAACCGAATCCTGACGAAATTAAAATGTGAACTTCTGGATGTTGGAAAAATGGAGGATTGAAATTTTAATAAGTTAATCGTGGCTCCGCTAAAAATCGCCACGGATAATGAGAAAATGGTTCTAATTTTGCCGGATCCTGGTGAGAACCGCTCTTCAATAATATAATTCGATAGAAGCTGCGTCTTCCGACGCCTACGTCATTGAACGGTCGAAAACAGCCGAGAAATAAAGCGACCCACGCAGCTGCAGAAACGTGTTGCCGGGTCTCGGGGAGGATGCTTTCTTAAAAAGGTTGGCTGCTGCTTGAAGTATTAAATATTTCCCCGTCTTACCTCACGACAGAGCTCGTTAAATGAGTGATCTCGCGTCCCGTCCGGCGGACGCACGCGTGCAGACGCAGCAGGAACCTGTTCGGACTTATTGAATAAAAAGAAGGCGCGTCACGTTGAATTTCCAGTGCCGGCGGGTCTCCCTCTCATTTTTGCGAAGTGTTTTTCTCGCGACGTCGGCCGACGAAGCTCGCGCGCTCCTCCCGTGAAATATTAATCTGCCGGCGGAAGAGTGGCGCAGTAGGACTAACAGGGATTCATGTAATATTTAATTATGTCAGAAGGCGAGCCGAGAGAGCGCTGACGGTCTCGAGATTTTTCCGAAATTTGTTTCCTACCGATCCGCCTCGAGCCCGGCAACTTCAACCGACGCACACTGCTTCGAACGTAAGAATATAGCTTCACTCAAACTATTTCGAAAAAAGAAATCGGACGAGAGCCTACCTCGGCTCATTTTAAAGGGCAATGCTTGAGCTTTTAAGGTATCTAACGATTTTTTTCTTGGGCCTAGTGTATCCAAAGATACAACCACACATATGGAGGCGGTTGTCTTTTGGACATTTTTCAACTTCAGATGCTTGCACAGAGACTAAAAATTTTTTTGCGGAATTAAAACTACTATGGATTTGAAGATTGAAGTTTTCGCTTTGAGGCAAGCCCAAGAAAATTGATCTGCGATTTTTTGTTCCCGTTTTATCGCACTTTGAATAAAAAATGCGCATCCAGCATTAGGAGAACTCGTGGGTCACTGCGTCTCAGGTGATGGTCGATTTTCTAGCTACTGTAAAATTGTGGAAAAACATCGTAGAGCGGTCTACCTAGACTCATTTTACAGGGTAAAGTCTGCGCTTTCGATGTGTCGAAGGCTTTTTTTCATAGCCCTAGTGAACCCTAAAATACAGCCGGAAATGTGGACACACTAGTTTTTGGGAAATGTGTCAACTTCAGATGCTCGCACAGAGACTGGAAAATTTTGTGCGGAACTAAAACTAGTATGGATATGAAGACTGAAGTCTTGGCTTTCGAACGAGTTCAAAGAAATTGATCTACGATTTTTTCTTGCCAGTTTGTCGGGCTTTGAATGAAAAGTGAGCCGCCGGCGCTAAAACGAACATGGACAAAATTTGCCGTCTTCGACAACTTGATATTTTCTTCATCGAATCGTGACTATTTCATGACCAACCGAGTCCGCGTGTCTCTCCAGAGAAGTGGATATCTCCTAAGTGGTCAGGTATCGCGAATCGGCACCCGGTGCGCCGTGTCCTTTTTTCCAATTGGCGACGCCGGAACTACAGCATATTCATGAAGATTAACAGAAAGCTTTAGCTGCGGTTTCAGTGAAATCGGAAGCAGATTGGGCTTTCGGCAAACGTTTGACTATCCTGGGTCACGCGCTCAGCTTCCACCCTCTCCTCCCCTCTCCTCCCCGCGTTCCTCGTTCGTACCTTCTCTCATAGTAATTGCAGATAGGTACGGGTTAAGTACCATACCCATGGACCGGTGCGCTTGAAACCGGGGACCTCCATTAGCCGCGATAGAGAGCCCGTGTTAAGAGTGTTAATGCGACTCCCGGGGCTCGTCGGTTCGCTGCTTCTAGTTAGGGTCGATTTCGGACGCAAACTGTTCTTCCGATTAGCGAGCGCAAATTTCTGCCTCGCCTTAACGACGTGTCTTCTTCACGGATTTCCTGCTCGTACATTCGAGCCGCACTTGTTGACGACAGACTTTGCCCTAATTCCTGTTCCATTTCGCTGACTCCACGATGTTTTAGTTGGATCCGGGTTAGACCCACACTTGTAGCCGTTGCTGGACTAGGTCTCTTCTGATCAGGGATTAGTCCTTTAATAGTCACGGATTTGGTCCTCGCCGGTCATTCGTTGGATCTCGTGCTTGGTCACTGATCACGTGTTAGATTTTGAGTTGTCACGAGCGAAATCTTCCGCGGTCACTGACCACAGGTTAGGCGCACAGTTAAGTCACTGACCACATGCTAGGATCAGGTCCACATCATTAACCGCAAGTTAGATCTTGAGTGATCACGAGCGATGTCTCCAGCGGTCACTGACCACAGGTTAGACGCACAGCTAGGTTGCTGACCACATTCTAGAATCAGGTTCACACCATTAACCACAAGTTTGGTCTTTAGTGGCCACTGACCACACGTTAGGTTGATGACCAAGTAACTGATTTAATTTTTCATTTTCAATGATCACATGCTAGGTTTTCAACGACCATAGGCGCGGTTGCTAATGACCACAAGTGAACTATTGATTATTTTTACCCATCACAGCACTGTACCCTTCCAGTCTGATCATTTACAGACTCATCCCCTTCGAAATCAGCTCTTGAGACACCCGGCCACTTTGTATCATTCTCGTCCTAAGGGACCATGCTTCCGACCGGTCGCTCCAGTGTTATTGCGGAGAGGATTCGTCGAAAATCTAAAGTACCGTCAGACAAAAGAGAAGTCCCACTAGAAAGGATCGAATGAAATCCCCCTCGAAAGTGGTCGCCAACAAAAAAAAAAAAAAGAAAAAGGAGCGAGCCTCGGTGACGTTAAGTCCCCCGGACCGGAAAGATTAAACACTCCATGTCAAATACACAATTCCATCGATCGGTTGGTGGCGGGGGCAAGGAAATTCCTGTAGGAAAGCAGGCGTGTAGTTTCAAGGAGGGATCGTTTTCGTCGGATGGATCGATGCCGGGGATGTCCTGGGGGGACGCTGCAGGATCCTGGATAACCGGAACAGTGGCGACCTCGTCGTTGAAGCTCAGGAGATAAACCGATCGGCGCAGGTTGGCTGCTCCTGTCCCAGGGATCGGTTCCCCGATCAAAGAATTCCTTCAGGCGGAAAGATAGACGATGGTTAATCGATATTCAAGCGATTGGGACAAGGTGCACACGCGCGCGCGCGCTTCCGTTCACGCCGGCCGATTATTTGGATTAGCCGAGCGTGTTCCGCGAGTGGTTTCATCTTGAACTTCGTTTACCCCACCGCCGGTGTGGAAAAGTTCGCGAACCGTTTGCCGCCAGGGTGCTCGCGCGCGTGCTCTCAACCCGGTGGCCGCGAGCACGGTCCGAGAGTATCAAAAGAGAAAGTTAGTCTATACTTAGGGAATATTGCTTTTAACGCTGCCAGCCCTCCCCCGTCCCTGTAAATGTCGGGGCGGAGTTAGCAACTTGTACGACCGAATCCAGTTCATACCGGTAAATTATTCAGCCTTTTCAACGGACTTCCGCCTCCTTCCCGCATTGTTTCATCCTTTCCCGAAAGCTCCTGCCGGGTATAGCTAAGTGTCTTTCAGCCGTCGAGGATCTCCCGGCGTCCTCGAATTTTTAGCATGCCTTCCTGTCGGGTTTCGAGCACTTCGACCAGCAGATTGGTAGGACTGTAGCTGGGCGCCGGAAGAGAAATCTTCGGCGCACCAAGAAAGATTTACGGTTTGCACAGCATAAGACGCTATTTG
>CM052135.1:2415402-2429299 GCA_028454255.1 Halictus ligatus
CCCCCCTCTTCTACTCCGTTCCCCATACTTCAGAGGATAACGTGAGACGACGACGATGGCATTCCCAGGTCCAAGACCCGTTCGTTCGAGTTCGTCGAAATCCTTAAGGACGTCGTTGACCTCCTTTTCTCGACGCTTCTGCAGCTCTCCCGTTTTCAGGCTACAACCCTCCTACAAGCCCTCTCTTCCACACCCCCCCTCCAACCCCGAACTCCCCCCATACCACCCTTCTCGCTTCTCTCCGAAACCCCCTTCAACCCTCTACGACACTTACCCCCGGGCTTGCTCCTCTTAACCGGACTGTGCAGATTCAATCTCGGGTATAGCGGATCCTGTCGTCGTGGCTGCTGCTGCTGCCGCTGCTGCTGCCGCCTTCTTCCTCGTCGTACACCCCTGGACCGCGTTTCTCGTCGGGCCGAAGGCCCTATCAACATACCCCCAATGTTATCTCCTGATTCGTCGCGGGAACGAGTGCACCGGCAAGCGCGATTCACGCGATAGCGTTCCTCGAGCCGGACCGGCGACGTCCCGGTTAGTTAAGGCTGCACGGAGATTAAAAAATTTTTCTCGCGACTAAAACCAGCGTGATGTTGAAGATTGAAGTCTTGGCTTTCCAACGAGTCCAAGAAAATTGACCTGCGATTTTTCCTTGCCGTTTTAACGCAGTTTTAATAAAAAATGAGCCCCGAGTACTAGGAGGACTCATGGTCACTGCGTCTCAGGGGATGGTCGATATTCAAGATACTGTAAAATTGTGAAAAAAAATCATAGGGCGGTCTACCTAGGCTCGTTTTAAAGGGTGAAGTCTGCGCTTTCGATGTACGGAAGGCTTCTTTTCATAGCCCTAGTGTACCCTAAAATACAGCCGGAAATGTGGAAACACTAGTTTTTTGGAAATGTTTCAACTTTAGATGCTCGCACAGAGACTGAAAAATTTTTTGCGGAACTAAAACTAATACGGATTTGAAGATTGAAGTTTTCGCTTTGAGACAAGCCCAAGAAAATTGATCTGCGATTTTTTGTTCCCGTTTTATCGCACTTTGAATAAAAAATGCGCATCCAGCACTAGGAGAACTCGTGGGTCACTGCGTCTCAGGGGATGGTCGATATTCAAGATGCTGTAAAATTGTGAAAAAAAATCATAGGGTGGTCTACCTACGCTCATTTTAAAGGGTAAAGTCCACGCTTTTGACGTGTGGAAGGCTTTTTTTCGTAGCCCTAGTGTACCCTAAAATACAGCCAAAAATGTGGAAACACTAGTTTTTTGGAAATGTTTCAAATTCAGATGTTCGCACAGAGACTGAAAAATTTTTTGAAGAACTAAAACTAATACGGATTTGAAGATTGAAGTTTTCTCTTTGAGACAAGCTCAAGAAAATTGATCTGCGATTTTTGGTTCTCGTTTTATCGCACTTTGAATAAAAAATGCGCCTCCAGCACTAGAATAGCCCAGGGTATACTACACGTCAGCACACTTTTCCTTTAAAACACGATAAAACGGTGGAAAAAAATCGTAGATCAATTTCGGAGGTGTCATTTTGCAGAGAATATTTCCCTTTACAAGATAGCATCGAAAGGAATCAGAAAAAAATTTTTTGTTCTCCGTGAAGTCGTCTGAATGTGCTGGCTCCTCTTAGGCGGACGGTGCAGATTCAATCTCGGGTATAGCGGATCTTGTCATCGTAGCTGCTGCTGCCTTCTTCGTCGTACAGCCCTGGACTTCGTTTCCCGTCGAGCGAGGGCCCTATCAACATACTCCCTGTGTTATCTCCTGATTCGTCGCTGGAACGAGTGCACCGGCAAGCGCGATTTAGGTGATAGCGTCCCCCGACCTGGACCTACGAGTTCAACCCTTTTCGAAATGGTTTTTTTCCGCTATGGTGACGGAAACACACCTGGATCCGTGGGAAGTGTGCTTGGGGCTTGGGGGTGGACGGTAGGCTACCTGAAAATAGCTGGAAGTAGTGCTGGGGATGATAGAAAATACAGAGGGTGTGGTTACTTATTTCCTCAGCTCGCGAATGAAGTAAAACGTTTCTGATTAATTTAAAAACACGAAACAATGTCGAGGATTGTGGATGTAGCCAATATTTGATGGGAAATGTTTGGCCAGAGACACCGGTGGCAACAAAAACGTTGAATTCAATTAAGGTGTCAATGCGAAATAGGCGACATGACGCACGGCCCATGAACGTTTATTTGCTTGAGGTGGACGAGCCCGTGTCGAACGGTAATGGCTGTAACGAATGATTTCGGTGGGCGTCCTGGCGAGATGACTTATGGGACTTATTCATTAAATAGATTTCATTGGTGTCGAATCGAATCCCTGTTTACGACGTTTACTGCGGAATCGGTTTGTTTAGTTAAATTACCCGTCGCCGATAACGCTCTCGATGACGGAGTGGTTGCCGGAGATAAATGCGCGCCGCAATCCTCGAATTCGATAAGATAATTGTAACGGTCTAGCTCCCCGGGCGGCAATCGCTACCAGCAACCTTTCTGCCACCGTAGAATTGCTGTGTATTAGTCATAAATGCCCGCAAAATTCGCACCGGTATCGGTGCAACGCTCATGCATCACCGTGTGTATCGGCAAACCTCGGGTAAAACTGTCACAGCTAGCAGCGTCGCGCTAATTCCGTTCATAGTTCTCCGAATCACCGCTAACGCGACAACCTTTCTCCGGGTAGGGTTAAAATCGAAATTACATCAAATTAATTTAACATCCTTTTTCGTGCAAAGTCTGATCCAGGTGACGTAGCAATTTTTCCAGATATCCTCGTCGAGTTCGGAACAGGTGCGCTTCATTTTTCCATCGAATTTTGATGAAAACCGTTGCCCCCAGCCTTGCTGCGCAGTTTCATAAATCCTTATCAGTGCACCCCGAGGCGGCAACCCTTTGACTCGAAGCATGCAATCCATGTTTATCCCCGAATTTCAGCCCGATGAGACAGAAGGCACCAAAATCCCCGCTGAAGAATGCAGTTCGCCTAAAGTAACCGCGTTAGGTGGCCGCTCTCTAGGAATTCGCAATTTGTTCGTTAGTCCCGATAACATCTTCATCGCCGAATCATTTTGGCCGATTCGTAGCGCATACAAAATCTTTGCCGGTTCTGCTTTAGTATAGCCCGAAGGGAAAACTGCCGCAGTTTCGTTGCAGTTGCATTTGACCTTTATACGACCTTCAACAGAAAAACTCATTTTCCTCTTTCTACAAACGGTAGGACGTTCGATTTCATTGTATTCCTGTTGTACGGTGTATTTGTTCAAACTGGGATGATATAAATGAAAATTAAATTGTACAAATTTTATAGAAATATTTTTGAGAATTTAGTTGCGGGGGTTAAGTGTACGCCTCGCGAAAGTTGTGTGCTCTGTCTTTGGAACGGGAAAATTGTAAATATTAAGTTTCTAGTGTTGTAGACAATGTGGCCCCTGCTTCCGGTGCCCGGGTCAATTTTGACCCAGGTGATTTTTCCTCTCTGATTTCACGGTGATTAAATTTACTTTATATTTAGTTGTTGTCAGTCGGAAGAGCATTGAATTTTCAATAAAATCGGGGTGTTGCCTTTGTAATAAAGATATCGGAAGCGAATCAAATATTTTCACAAAGGGGAGTATTTTATATTAGGACGGGATGCTGTTCGAGGCGGAACAGCATTCCCGTTTCCGAGGCGATTCTTTCGCGGCGATACAGAGAAACGCTTGTCATTAATTAGTTAATTTCCTGGATATTGATTCCGGCATTCCCGACAGACGGAATTCCTTTGTTCCCCGTACGTAGACCCATGGAAATGAGGGAGGAGATACGTTGGTGAATGGATTCTATAGAGGCTGAACGTGTATTTTCCTGCCATTTAGCGAGGAAATAGTTAGGATAGCGGAGCCGATAAAGAGACCGCCATGTTGGAAAGCATTAATTAACATATCCGAACAAGACGTCAAGTCAGGTGTACGCGAAACTACGGATTCCGGAGAGCTTTAAGCGCATTTCGGGAATAAAGGTCATTAATCCTGATTTGCGTTTCGAAACCGAGAAACGTCTGGCACGCAAAATACAAGAGCAATAACCGTGCCGCCAGCGAAACGGTGTTCAACCGCGAATCTCTTTTCTAAAGGCGAGGGTAGGGGGGGGGGGCGGCAACGAATAAAAAAGAAATGAGCGAAAGAACAAAATCAGAACAGACAGAAAAATTCGAACGGTGGCGCATCGGCTCCGGTAATATGCAAAAAAAAAAGGAACATCTCTCTCCGCGGCGGTTCAAAAAGAGAATTCTCTGCTGCAACAGCAAAAACTGAATGAAATTTTTCTGCCTTTGAAGTCGCCCGATTGCATTGTTTCTATTTCTGGCGATTGCGCTCTGCGAATAAAGGAAACAGCACTCGCGAACTCTTTTCAAAAATGTTCCGTTCCCCACTCCGAACGCTACCGGCTGACGCACAAAACGCCCTCCAATTATCCTCGTAATTCCTAGAGAGCCGGTGTTTGTCTAGGAAACTTCAAAGGAATTTTCCGTGCCGCGGGAAATTCGTTGACCGGTTGAGAACCACTGGCGGTTCAGAAGGCCGGCGCGAATAGGAAACAGTTTACTAGGTTGTGGTTTTGTTTTGAAATATGTGCAAGAGTTTTCTTGGTTGTGTGGGTCGACGATTAGAAGTTGAGAACCACTGAACTGACGTCACAAGAATCATCCGTTAAACAGTTCCCGACTATTGTCCAATTTATAGATGCGGGAGAGTTGAGAAAATTGTACAGATAAGAAACTGATTGTCCACCAGTTGAGAACCACTGGACTGACGTCACAAGAATCATCCGTTAAACAGTTCCCGACTATTGTCCAATTTATAGATGCGGGAGAGTTGAGAAAATTGTACAGATAAGAAACTGATTGTCCACCAGTTGAGAACCACTGGACTGACGTCACAAAATGAATTCTCCAGGGACCCCTGAACTGTCACCAACGAATTGATGCATCTAGAAAATTAATTCAAGAAAGTTTGATGTGTAGGAAACTCTGAAGATCAGTGTTGAACAGTTGAGAACCACTGAAATGACGTCACAAGAATCATCCGTTAAACAGTTCCCGACTATTGTCCAATTTATAGATGAGGGAGAGTTGAGAAAATTGTACAGATAAGAAACTGAACGTCCACCAGTTGAGAACCACTGGTCTGACGTCACAAAATCCATTCTTCAGACACACCTGAATTATCACCAACGAATTGATGCATCTAGAAAATTAATTCAAGAAAGTTTGATGTGTAGCAAACTCTGAAGATCAGTGTTGAACAGTTGAGAACCACTGAAATGACGTCACAAGAATCATCCGTTAAACAGTTCCCGACTATTGTCCAATTTATAGATGGGGAGAGTTGAGAAAATTGTACAGATAAGAAACTGAGTCCACCAGTTGAGAACCACTGGCTGACGTCACAAAATATTCTCAGACCCTGAATTCACCAACGAATTGATGCATCTAGAAAATTAATTCAGAAAGTTTGATGTAGGAAACCTGAAATCAGGTTGAACAGTTGAGAACCACTGAAAGCTCACAAGAATCATCTTAAACAGTTCCCAATATATCCAATTTATAAATGAGGGAGAGTTGAGAAAATTGTACAGATAAGAAACTGAACGTCCGCCAGTTGAGAACCACTGGTCTGACGTCACAAAATCAATTATCCAGGGACCCTTGAACTGTCACCAACGAATTGATGTATCTAGAAAATTAATTCAAGAAAGTTTGATCTGTAAGAAACTCTGATAAGTGTTGAACAGTTGAGAACCACTGAAATGACATCACAAGAATCATCCGTTAAACAGTTCCCAACTATTATTGAATTTATAAATGAGGGAGAGTTGAGAAAATTGTACAGATAAGAAACTGAACGTCCACCAGTTGAGAACCACTGGACCGACGTAAATCAGTTACAATTTTTCCCAACTATTTCCCCGTGTATACATTTACCAAGGGACCAGTTTCGAGTGGATTTTCACCATGGAATCGTGCAGCAAAGAGCGTGTAGGCGAAAGGATTGAGAGCCACTGGCGTGATGTATCACAAATCGTTCCCACCGGCAGCCATTCGCGCTGTCATTACACCGAATCCACGGCACAATCGTCCCCTTTAACGACCGGAATTTCTTCGGGAGTAATTAAACGAATTATCAGTCTAGAACGTCGCCACCAGCCGCCATTAGACGTTCCACGAAATTCCTAGCCGGCGTGAAAAGTGGGGTGCTAGGAATTCTTGTCGCGGCGGCCTGCCGGCACCGCCGCCATCGCCATCGCCAACTCTGACAAAGCCCTGACCATTTCTTCGTGGTTCTTTCCGCCTCATCGAGGACGCCCGTGACACCGCGCGTCCTCCTCCTCGTCGTCGTCGTCCTCGTCGCCGCGAAAATACGGTTCGTTACGTTTTGCCCATGGCCCGGGGAAAAAAACTGGCGAAACTATTGTCGCAATTGTCACCGAATCGCGCGGGGGTGGAAATTGAGAAATGGAGGGGAGAAAGGGGCGGCCTAGCAGCGGTAGGAGACGCTGACAAATTGGAGTGACATTGTTGACGAGTGGAGGGCGGCGGCACACGATTCCGAACGAAACCGAGACAAAATCGTGTGCCCTCTTCCATTCTCACGATGAAAGTCGAGCGGACGCGGTGTCACGTTTATTCGTCTTCGTTTCTTCCGGCGACGCTGCATTTGCATTGTTACCGCCGTGCAAAAACGACGCCCGGATTTTGTTGCAGTTCCACGGACTTCTTTCGGCGCCGGGGAATCTTGATCAAACGCAGACATTTTTAGATATTGTTAGCAGCTGAGAACCCCTGCCCGAACGTCGGAATATTGATTCCATGTCCTCAACCAATTGAGAACCACTGAAATCCTTAACGGTTCCCAAAATTATTTTAAGAAATTTTTAACTGTCGTCTTCCAACAATATCATCAAAGGGTAAAGCTTAAGGGGTTGCTGGCCCCAATTTTCATTTTTGGTAGAAAGAAATTAAATTGAAGAATTTGGTAAAAAAGATTGAAGGAAGGTCTGGAGGCGGGCAGCTTAATCCCAATGGTCGAAGTGATCGCCTAATCACTAGACGGTCGTTTGTTCATTCATCGTCATTACCGCGAAAGTGGCGCGGAAATGCCGGCCCGATCGAGATAACGTTAATTAACCGGCCCGGGGAAAAGTGTCTTAATTACGACGTCGTTGTCGCGCGCTATTCGTCCGGTTGCCAATAGGCTCGATGATGCATGATCGGTGGGAAAGTGTTCCGGCGCGGGCCCACAGTGTGCTATAGTTCCTACAGCTCGAACGATGCCGTAGCAGCGTCCGCGCGCAAGCAACATAAATATCGCGCTAATTCCGCGCCACGAAATAAATCCTGCTTGTAACGTGGGCACACGTTGGCCCACATTTGTGTGACCGCGCGCACCGCCCACTGTGCGCGCCTCTGAGAGTTCGCGCGGACATTTGTCTTGCAGCCTCGGCGCTGGCCTCGTGTCTACGTGCACACGTTAATACGGGGCTCGCGTTTGCTATTGCCGACTGCTTTTTGTGGGGATGAAGGATGTGCACGATGGGCGGAATGATTCTTCAATCTTGCTGAAGGCTGGGTGTGCTGGGATCCTCTTTTCAGGTTAGTGCTAATGGATCAACCACGAGAGGACGCGAAAGGCACAAATCAAATAGGGCTGGGTGTGCTAGGGCAAGGAATTGTAGGGTCAGATGTCCCAGGGCCAGCAATTCTAGGAATAGGTATGTTGGAGTCAGCCAACCTAGGGCCCCTAGTGTTAGGAATTTTAAAATTAGGTCTCCTATGATCAGGGATCCGAGGATTAGGTCCCCTAGGGCCAAGCACCCGAGCCATAGGCCACTGTGGACTGGGACTTTTGGGTTAGGGTACCTGTGGCCAGTCGTTCAAAGATTAGGTGTATTGTTAGGCTGGGGAATGCTAGGGTATAGCTTGGGGACACCTAGGGTACAATTCCCGATAGATACCCTAACCTAGCCTTGGGCTGGGTTGAGGCTAACTACAATTGAGTCAGACATGTCAAAGTTACGCCTATCCACGTTACCTCGTTAGCTACCAAAGATCTTAGGCTTCTGATGGACTCGGATTCTGTTCAGCCAGGCTTCTAGGTCCAGGTTAGGTACATCTATATCAAAAACCAAAAAACGATTAGGTACATCAGAGTTAGGTTTGACTATACCACTTTGAATGATACCCCGGAAGCAATTCAAGTCTGACTCAGGCCTTCCCATTCCACTGTCCGGGAATGACCCATTCCATGGGTCCCCATAGTTTTCCTCCGATGGGAAGTAGGCAAGCATGATTTATAACAACGGACGGGCCAATGCTAGTCACAAATTGTTACCCGGGGTGAAAATCCATTCTTCGTTCGGAATTTCGAGCGGCGGCCTGTGCACGTGTCGCGGCACAATTCTTGCGAAATGACATTTCGGAATGAATGCTTGTAAACGAGTGCAACGCTGGCCGGTAATTCGTGCGTGGGATAAAATTTCTCGCCGCTTGTCCCTCGGTTTTGTTAATGCGAGTCCCACCTACTGCACGCGTGCGCGCGCGCTTCCCCGCATTCGTGTTGGTTATCGATAGTGTCGGATTTCCTCGTGGATGGCCGACTACGTGTCGGCACGCATGCAGATTAACGGAGAAACCTTTCCGCGCTGCAAGGCACAATAATTGATACCATGTTTATGGGGGGTTTTTTTTTTGCTAATTCGCCGGACTGCGCAACACGGGGAAATTTTACGCCGTTTTGCATACAATCTGGGTCACGAGTGTGCTCCGCTTGATGCTGTTTCATGCGCTGTAAGCTGAATATATTCGTAATTATTCTCTTGGGAAAATCTTGCTGGGTGCTCGGAAGCTGTTTAATATTTCATCAAGATAACATATAGGTTTAGAACAATTGTCTCAGGCCATTAGCTGTCCCAGTTTTAGACTGAGATTGAGTCGGTATGAAATTCAGTCCAGGAAGATGTGAGTTAGGTCTACGTTACTATAGCAGGTTTGAGCTGGTACCAAATTAGTTGTGCTAGATCTAGACTGACGTGGCTTGAGACAGGCAGTGGGCATTAAATTAGGTTTGCACTGGGTTTGACTGTGTTTGAATTAGGTTCGAGTAGGTTTGAGGCAGTTTGTATTACGTGTGCTAGATCTAGACTGAAGTGGCTTGACCTAGATGCTGGGCATTAAATTCGGTTTGAGGTAGTTTGAATTAGGTTTGAGTAGGTTTGAGGCAGTTCGGATTCCGTGTGCTAGACCTAGACTTAGGCAGTGGCCATTAAATTAGGTTTGCACTAGGTTTGACTATGTTTGAATATGGTTTGAGGAAGTTTGAATTCGGTTTGAATAGGTTTGAAGCAGTTTGGATTAGGTGTGCTAGACCTAGACTGACGCGACTTGATTTAGGCAGTGGGCATTAAATTAGGTTTGCACTAGGTTTGACTATGTTTGAATCAGGTTCGAGTAGGTCTGAGTCCGGGCTGGGATAGAGTTTCTCCGGTCATTAGGTGCATCGACTGATTTATGAAGTCTTCGAAGCCGTTTCGGCAGTAACAGGGACCAGTTTGGCGTAATGAAAATAAAGTGTACGACGCGGCAAAGTGTCTCGTGCATCCTTGGACGGGGAACGATCGACGGAAGCGTGCATATCGAGCTGCGCAACCGGCGGGCAGCGTCACGGTGCCGCATATCGGGGAAAATGAAATTGTTGGCAGTTATCGGGTCGAGCTAGTAGCCATAATAATCGATCTCTGTGCAGCCGGCCCTCGTAGAATCGAATTCGAGCCGGTAGCTCGAACGTTCCGATTCACAGAGGCAAAAACAATGACACACGGGGCATTGTGCCAGTACCGTCTGCCCGTATGTGTGTAACAACTTCTACACGAGCAAACAAAAAAAAAAAAAGGAAAAAAGAATCCCATGTTGCACGGCGATCGATCGCCGCGACAGACACGAGGCTATGATGTTAGCTACCTCTGCGACGCAATCCCTGTGTTAAGACAGACCCAGGATAGACCCAAGTTGGACCGAAGTTAGAGCAGAGCAAATTAAACGGCGCCAGAGCGCGGCAAAGATTCGTGGGCGGCAATTTCCACGAGCAATTCGTCGACTAGACTGGAATTCCCGAAAAACACGTCCTCGGTTGGAAGCTCGGGGGATCGATCGCGCCGCGAGAGGGACAAAAGAAGCAAGAGCGAAGACGGAAGGACAGAACCGAGGGAAAAGCGAATCTCCGTGCTCGGCCAGGCGTCGACAAAACCCGAGCTTTCGAGTAGATCCGCGTCGACGAGGAAACTAAGATCAACCTCTCACCTGCGAAACGACAAAGAAGCCACACGACGACGACGCCTTCTTCTTCTTCTTCTTCGTCGTCGTCGAGTGGGGTCTTTCACGTGGCCGGGATAGAATCGGGAACGCAACGCCGGCAGTGGAGCAACGATCCCCTGGCCCAGCAGGGAAGAGACGGCCCGAGGAGTAGGACCGTCGAAAGAGGCTGACCCCACATGAACGATGCGTCTGAGGGATGCATATACACCACGGTATAGATCGCGTCGATCATCGAGAGGGGACGCGAGAGCCTACCACCGGTGTGTAGGGCTCTTACCTTCGCTCCGGGATCGTTCTCGGGGGGCTGATAGGCTTACAAAAAGCTATTGTTACGTCGACTTTAAGTTTTCACGCGGCGCCGGCGACGCCCACGCCGGCAGCCGAGCGAGCGAGCGCGACACGCTCTTTTTTCGAGCTGCGACGTGACGTGAATGCAGCCCTTTGTGCCGAACTTTGACGGATCAATCCAGAGCCCGCCGCGGTCGTCGACGTTTAGCCGTGGTTCCGGCCACGAGCCTGTCCCTACCCACTTGCGATAAGCAGAACAAATTGCCAAGCTCCAGGAGCTTCAGCTTTTTCGAGCCGCGCAGATACCGACTCCTTTCGTGCCATACGTCTCCTTCTCGATATATGTCAGCAACACGAGTTTTGTCACGTATCGTCCAGGGGACATGCCCGAGCCGTGTTTTGTTTACACTCCTCGGCGTCCGAGACCTCACGCGGTATACCCCGAGGTAGTGGGGATAATTCCTCGACCCTCATCGTGCAGACCTTGGCGACATATATAAAAAAATCGCTGTAGTCCAAAGATTTATTGTGGTACTCCAGTTCTCGTTGAGGAGGCGCTTGGCTGGATCTTACTTTATTACTAAAAAGTGTAACAATATTGGGGAGCGGGGTGAGACTCAAGAAATTTTGTAAAATAATTTTCCGTTCAGTATAGCTACGGTCCACCCTAGCGTAGACGGTCGGTTATAAACTCTCGTGCGAATCCTGTGAAAAAAATCGTACGACCCCAAATCTGGACTCATCTGAAAGCTTGAAGTCTCTACTATTGCGCCCCGTTATTCATTTTCCACGAAAAAATTTTTTAACCGTACAGCACGTGAAAAACTGAAGACACTAAATTCCCGATTTTCGAGAGATCGTCGACGATCTTTGAACAATTGCAACTCCACGAAGAAAAATCGTAGGACCATAAACCTTGGCTCATTTTAAAGCTGGGGGACTCCACTTTGAAACCCCGTGAGTCATTTTACGCTGAAAAATTTTCTCTTTGTATACCGGGTGGGGAATCGCAGACACAGGCATCCGATCTTCGGGAAACTCCTGATGTAAACTTCGGGCAGAAACGGAAGAGTTCCGAAGTCGGTTTCGTTGTTGCTGTTAATTAGTTTTCCGACTTCATGCCGGCGGAATACGTGTCGGTGATGTATCGGGGATCGCGTTCCCAGAGGTGGCCGCCTTTTTGCGTCTGGTTCCTTTGGCTGGTAGTCGAGTATCGCCGTGGCGAGGAGATTGATCGAGGGTCTCGGACGAAATTGAAACGGAAATATCCAAATTTCTTGTCGCTCGCCGGCAGAAAGGAGCCCGGCGAGTTGGCGTCGCCGGCCGATCATTCTGCCGGTAGATACGGCCGAGGAGCGTATTTCAAACACGAGCAGCACCGTCAGGAGAAAAAACCCATTATACTTTTGCCCTCTTATTTCGCGTCTGCTGGCCGAGAGAGAGAGAGAGAGAGCGAGAGAGAGAGAGAGCGAGAGAACGCCTAAAATAGACGCGCGGACGTCTCGTTGATCTTCGTTCAGCGGGACAGATTGAAAATTAAAACCGAGTCGACGGGTTAGGGGACCGACAGCGTCACCTCGAGTTTAGCGCGACGAAAAATTAGACGCGGCACGCTCGTCATGCGTCGGCAATCGAAACGGCTAATTAATTAGTTACCGCCCCTTCCCGCCCCTCCAGCCCCTGCGCGGGAGATGAAACGGCGAGTGGAACGCGGCATTCGAATAATCATGGCTCCGCTAACAACCGGCGAAATACTTGGAAATTTGTTATACGTTATCCGGGCCGTTCGATAATTCCCGGTATCATTGCTAGCAGACGCGAACTGATTACGAATTCGTCGGGCCGATTAAAAATTAATCGAACCCCCCTCCGATATTCTTTGTTTATTATTATCCGGGCCGGGGAGCCTCGATAATGGGCGCAAAACGCGCGTGCTGTTCACGGCTTATCGTGAATTAAAAATGTACTTATGCGATCCGCACGACGACCCCTATACTACCCCCTCAAGGATTACCGAATATTTCGCCGAACGTCGACGCGAACGGCCGATCGGAATTGTGTTCAACAAGGAAATAAAGGGGAATTAAAAGTCACGAGAGTTCGAGGGACGGAGGGAAATTAAAAATTACTCGGATCGAGGTAAATCCAGTCGCGGCAATCCCTTTTGTCACTGTTGCGCATTATTGGCTTCCCGTAGCTACCCTATTCGACAGCGTTAACTTCGGGATAAACAAATCTGGAAAATTTGTTCGTCGAAATCGCCGACTTCCCGCTCGACGAAAGAAAATTTTTCGCGAACAATTCCCAAAATGGAGAACGGAGGCTTCGGGCTTTGAAATTGAGAAATTTTGAAAAATCTGATCTGCATAATCGGTGGTGCCGTTAACGTCCCTGCCAGTGAATATAAATGTAGGCTCTTCGAGGGCGCGTATAACAATAATTTTCGGGGAACACGTGTATCTGCGGGTCAGGCTCGGTCCCCTATCTCGGCCAGGCTCTATCGAGATTCACCCTCCCGATAGTGACAACGCTCGTTGGCCTCTCATCTCTCGGCGTTCCGCCTACGATCGATTATATCACGCACGTTATACCGTGTATATAAAACCGCAAGGAGCCCTCGTAGCTCCCTAACCGCGCAGCCTGGCGGAGACTTCGTGACGAGGAGCTATTCCTGGAGTATTTTAGGGTTACAAGTTCCGCCGTAGATTGTCGAGATAGGCCCCCGCGGGCTTATTTATGGATCGAATTCGCGAGATTTCCGGGAAAGCTCGTTTTCCTCCCCACAGCTATGTGTGCAGTCCCCTCATCGCCGGCCCGGGTGCTCATCGGCTTTGATATCGCTGCTTTGATGAAATATTATCGGTAATCTGCCGGATGTGTTCTTCGCTGCTCCGATTCCGACTGGTGAAACCCTATCGGCATCATTTTTACTCTTGTTGCCTCCATCTGCCACCATCTGGAGACCGTTTCTGATCTGTTTACCCCCGGCTCTGTTTGCCTCCTGATATGCTGGACGAGAAGATGTGTGAGGTCCAAGATGGGTTGCTGGCCTCAAACGAAAGGAGGCTGAGCGAGAAAGCAGTGTCTTCGTCCGATACTTTGCTATTTTTAATCGTCAGTATACTGGGGGTAGTAATCTCTGGCTGATAGTAGGGGATAGTTGTCTCTAGCTGGTCTAGAGGGTAGAAGTCTCTAGCTGGTCTAGGGGGTAGTAATTTCTAGCTATTAGACTATTGCCTATATTGTAACGAAACA
>CM052135.1:2434900-2445419 GCA_028454255.1 Halictus ligatus
CCCCCCCCAACCCCCGCGACCCACCAGGTGATATTCACCGGCGTTTTTTTCTATCGGCCCCCGGAAAACCGAATGGAGGACAAACCGAGGCGCTCTTTCAGCGTTTTCCGGCGTTCGCCCCCGGGGTTCACAAAGGTGAAGGGTGAAAGGGCCCCCAGGGAGGGAGCGGTCCCTCTGTGACCCTCTGTGAATTCCGGCGCGCCGGTTTTGATTTCGTTTCGACCCGGCCCGCCGAATAAATATTGGACTGAAGGAGGATTGAAGGTAGCACTGATGACACCGGACACCTGTCAACGAACCCCATCCACCTTCCCGACCCTATGTCCGGTCACTTATTCATCCGGGTTGGTGCTGACAGTGTCCAATTAAATCCCTCAATTGCCTAATCACTCTTTTCCACCGGTTAATCAAAGCTTGCCCACGTTTCTGTTGTCTGGCCGCTGCTTCGCTGGAGATCATTGTTGTTCAGGCGCCTCGGGAATAAAATTCATTTGCATACCGGCGCACAATAGGACCGCTGCGCGCCGCGCGCAGCCGCCATTCGTTTATGACGAGTGGTCCTGCGCCCTTCGCTTGCCTGTCGAGACCTAGCCCTTCCCCTACCTTGGCAACCGCAATTTTCGATTCAGGATGAGCGAATGGTGCACTTTGTTACAGGGCATGCAGGTTGACACTTGCTTCGGGGAGGGGGAGAGTCCTGGTTTTGGGGGGAATTTTGAGTTTATGGGGACGTGAGTCAAGGGCTAGATCTAATACAGAGCTCGTCTTAACCAATGGAATCTTACGCTTGGACTATGGCCTGGGAAATTGGTTGACGTCACCTATACTTGACCCTAATCTAGTCCAGAGTTAGCCTATCAGCTGATATAGACATCATTTAGATCGTCAATAGACTAGTCGAGTAACGCATGCTAGACCGTAATTCGACATAATCTATTTACTATGATCTTTGGTACTTTCGGTGACACACTTATACTTCAGCACGTCGAATCGGATATGTGCGTAAAATGTTTTTTTATTCGGATCGAATGTACTGACAAGGTTTGACACCTTAAGCCTGGTCCACTGGGCGCGGGAGATCAAAGAAACGCCGGCCCGGTCCGGCCCGATCAGGTCGTTGTCAAAATAATTACGGGAACGTTACAGCTTTGAAGTCGGTCCTGGTACAACGCGACAATTTCCCAGTTAGCTCGTGGCCCAGTCGATCCCCCGTCGATGACAAGAGTTATTTTCTGTCTGACAGGTGTCGGTAAAACGTCGATCGTTTTTTAAAGCTCGCAACACGAGTAGGGCCAATTGAACAGGCGAACGCGTGCAACATGCACCCGGCCGCGAATGCCATCGTGCAGGATGAACGACGCCCGGCGTTATTTAGCATATAAAAAAAAATCTGCAGCCCGGCGCGGGGAACAATCAAACCGATAGACTGGCAAATATTTTTCGCGACGCTCGATTTTCCACCGGTGCGGGGGAACAATATTTTCAAACGGTACGCGATAGTTTGTTCCTGACGTTCCAGAACCGAAATGTTGATATTCTCGTTTCTAAATATTCTATTCGACGCTGATATCGTCGACGAACAGGTTCATCCGTGCGTGCGGATTGTCTATTAAACTAGAATAATCCGTTGGTCAGACGTGAGAACAATTTCGGTCAGCTATCGCGTACAGGAAAACCTTTTCTGTCCGAACCTGCCAAAACCATCGACATAATAGATATTAGGTTCACCTGCCAATTTTACTGATTAAAACGAGTCCAAACACGGCATGGTTCGGAGCATATTTGCCTGAGTAAATCACGATTTTGTGAATCCTCTATTACGCGAAAAATTCTATGTCCCGATTTTAGACAGGGGATTGCGATCAAAAAGGGCTCGTGTGGGGTATCGTTTTAATGGGAAAATCGTCGCGAGTAGGTTGGTAAAGTCTGCGCACAAAAATGATCGACGATAAAAATGTTTATAAAATGAAATGTTTAAGTGCCGGGGAATTTGAACGCGAGTCTTTCGATCCCAACCGAAACAGGTTTGTAGTCTGACAGCTACGAACGGTTTCGACCCGAACATCGAAACCATCACTCACGACCGGTGCAAGATATCTGATTACACTGTTAATTAACACCGTACATTGTTCTTTATTGCTCTCGTCGAACCCTGCCAACAGTATATCGAGTTACGGTATTGAAGATGATGCTTCTGTCGCAAGGAGGATTCACTTGGAGAGCACTCGCAGCCACATCATTCCCAAGAATCGAGATTTATGGCTGGCGAATGGAGGGGGGGGGGGGCTGCCCGTGCGTTTGCTATACACGCGTTTTATATTTCCCGGTCAAGCGTCATTGTTGCCTCCGCATGGGGGAAGGGATGGTAACGACTACCATTCACTCGCGACGCTATAAAAAGCGTACCGGGGTTGCTTCTGGGTCAGTTTTAGGTTAGGTTTGAGTGAGGAGAATTCGGATATCGACTCAGATAACATAGGCATCACCGAATCATCACATTTTTCTGATTAAAACGTTAACTCGCACGATCCCATCTGGATCGTACTGACTTTTTGCAATCCAGGGCATAGAATCTGAATATCGTGGAAATTTTACAAAATCGTGATTTGCGAAAGCAAATACGCTGCGAACTATGCCGTGTTTGTACTCATTTTAATCGGACAAGTGTCAGGAATATGACGATGACTTTTGTTAGGATATTATAAACATTTAAACAAATTTTAAAGGCACCGAGGTGCCTGTAGCATCAATTTTCTCGGACATTTTGCAATCATTTTTAAAAACCAAGGGTCTGAGGTAAAATTTAACCGCACCTGAGGATACAGCAAATGTTTTCTTTTTCAGAAAACTGTGGTGGGAAGTCAGATTTTGTTTTCGTTGTGTTCCGTGCACCGCGGCGTGTCATGGCGCACGTTTTTCTTTCTTCGCGGTCAGGATTAATCAGAATTAATATAAAAGCGGCGTTCGCGGCTCGTTAATCGTCAAACAGAGCTGTTCAGAGATCGCAATGCCACAGCGGTTGAGAGAGAGAAGAAAAAAGCGCGAGCCAGTTTGCCGGGTGTGTGGCGAATTTTCCGCCGGCAACTGGCGTAAATCAGCATCGTAAAGCCGTCCGCGCAGAAATTCTGTATCTGGTCGTTATTCAATTATCTGTTCTCCCTTTTAGACACCTATGGCTCGACTCGTTCGCAGCTTAACGGCTTACGATACCGGTTCCATCCCTTTCGCCCGTTGCTTGCTCATCGCCGCTCGCGGAACCGTAAACCCAGTCATATCGGCCGTCGTAAAAGCCATGACCGAGCATCGAGCCTTGCCTCTGAAGGGGGCAATTACTGTTGCTGCGAAAATGAAAGTAGCAGGGCGGAACGACCCGACGAAAATTCTTTTCTTTACTGCTGCATCTTCCCATTCGCCCCCATCCATCCTTTTCCAAGGGGGCGTTCTAAATTTTCAAAAAATCAATTTTCTACATTCCCTGTAAGTGTCCTTGTTTCCAAAAGGATTTCTTCGAATTCGTAAAATTCAATTCAGAAAATCGTGGACAAGGGTCAACACCCTATCCGTAAAATATGCTTCGTACAAAAATTAATAATTCCCGTAGTTTTGGTGGTTCCCACTTGAAAAAAAATACCATGTGTACTTCAAATACTGGCACAGATGTGTGCAAAATCCTAGCGCCGAAAGTTTAATAGTTTTTTCTCGAAAAAATTGCAAAAGAGCTGCATGCAAAACCACGGGGAGGGAGTGGCCCACGGAGGATAAAGTTATTCAAGGTAGCCGCACGCGAAAAGACGCGCCCTTGTTTTCTATCGATCTCCTCTGCATTAATATCAACGTTCCTACGAAAATATGGCGGATGTTACCGCGTACTCGATGATCCGTTCCGCCATATAATGCATACATGTTCCTCTCTCTCTCGCGCGCGCGCGCACACACACACACAAAACAACCGAGCACGCCCATAGACACGCCACTCGAGGGATGTGAAGGGCGTCCAGCTTCCCGTTTCGTTCAAGGCTCCGGCTTGAATGAATCCGCCCTTCTGTTGTGCTTATATCGCGATTTTCTGACATACGCCGGCATATAAGCGTCATCGGGACCGACCCCTACGATAGGGGGATATGCACGCCGGATGAATTTTTAGGAACAAGCCCCGGATCCCCGCTGTCTATCCGACATGTATTTTCATGGTCGTTGGGGGTGCTCGGACGAGGGGAGACTCCTCTTTCTGATTCACAGAATCCGTGCTGTCTGCGTACAAATTTATCGACGCAATCGCCCGAGATTTCCGCTCCATTGGCCGGTCAACAAATCGAGCCGAACGCCGGTGTTCGGATAGCAGAGGCCCCACTATATCGTGGATTAAACGCGTAAACGCGGTCCGAATTGTATCGTGTTGGGCATCGTTTCAACCGGAAAAGAATGGCCGAGATGTTGAGCAAAGTTTCGTAAAGAAATAATTATTGACAAAAAAGTTACAGGTCAAAAATTGATGCAACTTCAGTGTTGACTTAACATTTTCGCTGAAACTTTCAGTATTATATTCGTCCCTGTAACGGGGACTGTTGTCGGGGGAAGGGGTACACGTCAACCATCTTTCCAAGAGCCATTGCCGTCATTTTCATAAAAATCGTCGCGTTTAGCAGCGCTGCCACCCACACACGGCCACTTTTTCCGCGGCGTGCTCGAGCGTCCCGGCCCGCTGTCGATGACAGAGCGATTACACACGGAATAACAATGCTCGTCGCGAGATCTGGCTTCGTTCGACGTAATGTAATCAGCAAAGCACACCGAGGAACCCCGGGTTATATACGATATAATGCTATCGATCATTACGAAACGAGCGGGCACCGCCGGCCGACGTAAATCCGCTGGGCAGATTACCGAGTGTGACGTCGAGGCGCGCGGGCGCGCGCGCGTATGTGTATCTACACGCACGCACGGACGGGCACGTGTGTGTACGTGTGTGCAATATTTAAGCCTCGTTAAACGCATAATTTCAAATCGGCCGTGGAATCCGCGTCATATGTTATTGATAACCGCGCTGCGTTCGTGCGGCCGCCCTGAATAATGCGCGGATTACGCGGTCTAAACTAAAGCAAACGTCGAATAATTAACAAGACAGTGCTTTGAAAGCCCCCGCCTGCGAGCGGTGAGCTCCTCGTAGGCCCGCGAGCGTTACGCTTCGACCTCATTAACTATACAACTTCCAGTCTCTTTGACGCGGCGCGAAGAGATTGATGAAGCGAGCTCCGGCCGATTAGAGACGGTGATTAAGAAAGGTAGACGTACCTGTGTGTATTTCTACTTCCCCGGATCTCTCCAGCCGCCACCCCTTCAGTCACCCACCCCCCTGACACATCCCCACGTACTCTCCGAAACTTGCTCGAGCCCCCAGCCCTTCGGTTTTCCGATTAAGCGTGACGATTAAAGAGTATTTAGACCCCCTCCCCTATACCCAAAACCCCCAGTCATGTATTTTCATGGGGATAGTGCGACCGAGTGGAGGATGTTTATTCATAACGAGCCACTATCTATCTAGACACCCGAATCGTCTGTTTGTCTGATCAATTGGCAACGCTGCGTTCGCCCGAAGCTGTTAAATTCAGCCAGCTGGATAATCAAGCGTTCTGCTGATCGTATGATTCAGGTGAAGGATCATGCTGCTTGGGAGAATACATTTTTACAGGAGGACTGTCTATCTCATCGGCTGGTTGACCCCGGGAACCAGCCGATTCGATGCAATAAATTTGTATGTCGACTATTACAAACCAAACCTTCGTTAACACATTCCTGACGTTCTTCCGATTAAAATGATACCCAACTCGACCCCTTTCGGATCGTTTTTACCTGTCCAAATCCACGATATAGGATATTTTGAGTTTGAACGTCTTCGGTTCGGATGGCCGAGGTTCTACAAAATTGTGATTTACTCGGGCAAATATGCTCCGAATCGTATCGTGCTTGGACTCGTTTTAATCAGAAAAATGCCTGGGATATATTGATTCAAGTCCCGTAACAGAATAATGGAAAACAAGAAAGTTATTTAGACGTTTTCATTAACATTACTGTCTCCGGTGCCTCGAATGCATCTTTTACCAACATCAAAAAATCGACTGACGTGTGGTTCTCGTTACATTTAGAATCCAGTTTGCACTTGCAAACGAGTTTCGTTATATCGTCGAATTTTCATGCGCGCCTCGCAATCTATAGTGAACTTCCGACCCGAGACAGTAGCAGAATAGTCTAACCAATTTCTGGGACGGGATACGTCGCCTTCGGCATTCGATTAACGAGCCTCCACGGAGTACAAAGATATTGTTAATTAAAAGATCAACCTGGGTAACCGAAAGTACACACTGAATAATTATAACGTGCACGGGAGTCATCGAAGATCGGCGCGCGGGACCTGATGAAACTGTTCGATCAACAAGAGCTTTCTAACGAGGGTATAAGCATACTCCGACGAATATTGTCAACGTTCTGTCGCGCAATTTGCCGCGTCCCTGTTCACGCCGCCGACGCGACATCTCGATGCTTAGGATGACGATCATTTAGTGCTGCACTTCGAACTTGTACCGATGCAATTCCTATTCATACGACTGAAAGACATCAAAGTGGAGGTCTCCGCGCGAAGAAACAATTTTCCCGGGGGGCAAAGTAGTCGTTCGCAGACCCTTTTGCTTTTCCAAGACCTATTTGCGCGTTCCAACGCGCGTAACCCTCCATTTCGGGACTCCACCGCCTCGTAAATTTTCGATGACTCCGGGCATCCTGCTGTCATTCACCGAGGATATTGTCCCGCAGACCAGGAGTCTGTCACGGCACATAACCGACACGTTCGACACTGAATTTTATTAGTTGCAGTTAAAATCTTCCGGCCGTTTCGTTCAGCGCCGACGAGAGAGAACACCCGCGACAAGTTAATAGCGGTCCGACAAATTCTGGCACGATGAAACGCGTTATTTGTGAAACGTTAATGACGACAGGTCTCCCGACCGTGCACCTCTCCGGAATCGGATTCCCGAAATTATTAAAACGCGCGGATCGCTCCAGCTTCAAATTTGTTCTTGCCACTCTGATTATTTCGAATCCCGTTCAGCTATTCTCTCAGTTGGCGCTCGAGACCTCTGAGATGGGTATCAGGAAACTTCTGAGAATCCGGAATTTTATTTCGTTAATTTTACATCGACAGTGTCCGTGGCAGGGTCCTGAATCTGTTATTTTGCAGGCGAAACTGTAAAAAGTACAGCAGTGCCTCGATATTATTCAATTCCTTGATAAACATTTTTTTCTTTTGAATTATTTTTAAATTAAACTTATAGTATCATGTTCTCGACACTTTCCCGATTAAAATGAGTCCAAACATGATACGGTTCGGAGGATATTTGCCTGAGCAAATCACGATTTTGTACAACCTCGATTATCCGAGCGATTATTTCCAAATTCTATGTCCCGGATTTAAACAGGTGAATATGATCCAAATGGGGTCGTGTGGGGTATCGTTTTAATGGGAAAAGCGTCGCGAGTAGGTTGGTGAAGGTTTCATACAAAGCTAATTAACTTTTATTTAAAAACTAATTGACTAACTAATTATTTTGCAATCTACTATAACGTAACCTACACGTGAGTCTGATGAATAGTAGAGTCCTTCTGAGCTAATAAAAAGGTCCATCCATTTTTCTGTTGCAGGAGGAGCCAATGATTGTCACCCACCCTTGAAGAATAAACACGTACACCGGACGATGCAGTAAATATTTGGCAAACGGTGAGTGCTGCATTATAAATCGCTGCATTAGCACACTAATTAGCCTCCAGTACACACGAGAAATTTTGGGAGAAGAATTTTTCTTTGAAAAATGACTACTTAACCGCATGTGGAACGTTAATCCTTTCACGAGGCGTACTCGGCCCTAGTCCGCGGAGAAAATTTCAGGAATGACCGCGGTAAGATATGAATTTTCATCGGGAAGTCGGACGATAAATTTCCACCGCGCCAGACGCCCGGCCATTATGTAGATAATCGCGCGACAGAATTTACGTTCCATGATGCCGACTCCGTAGACACAGCACCGAAAACGAAATCGCGTCGCGGAATATATCTGCGACACCGGGGGCCAGAGCCTCGCCCGTTTTTAAACTTGTAATGTCTCCAGCACCGGTGCTGAGCCTCGCTCGCGTACGTGTGCCGGTGGTATGCACGCGTGCACACACTCGACATACACAGAGGAAGCCTAAAGGAAATGTCTGCCAGACGCCGGCGAACGTGATATCCGAAGTCACTCACGAATTCATAGGATCCCTTTCTTCTTTGTTTTCCCCCGCTGCACGCCTCTGTGTAAGACGCACACGGGCACGCGTACCGATTCGGTAATGTTCCCGAGGATTTCCCGGCAATCTCGGCCCGCTTTCCTCCAAATCTCCCGGCAATGAGCCGCGTGATGCAACTCCTCTTTTTCTTATCCTTCGTCTTCACAGTGACGTTCGCGAGTTGAATTTTGGATAGACGAACTTACAGCCCCGTCGTAGAGTGGGGATCGTCTCTGGATGCAGTCCGCACTCCATTCCGAGCGATATCCTCCTCGATATGAGAACTTGGAAACACATGAACCCTCCCGGATAAACCGGAATTTCGATCGGAATAAATACATTTTTGTTTCGTTAATTTTACCCTGACACGGTACTTGTGGCAACGCCCTGAACCTATCATTATTTTAGAATCGATACTTTATAAAATAATGAGGTAAATGAAAAGACTGATTTTTTTTTTAACTGTTCTTTCAATTAAACTTGTGTTAGCATGTTTATGGCATTCTCGCGATTAGAACGAGTCCAAACATGATACAGTTCGGACTATATCTGCCTGAGTAAATCGCGATTTTGTAGAACTTCGATTTTCCGAGCGATTATTTCCAAATTCTATGTATTGGATTTAATAAGATAAATATGATCCAAATGGGGTCGTGTGGGTAGTCGTTTTAAACAGAAAAACATCACGAACGTGCTGATAAACTTGTCAAACGAATCTGATGAACGACAACAAAGTTTTATTTGTTAATAATTATTTTGTAATCTACTGTAGAGCACAGTGAACCAGTCTCAGTGTCTTTCGAGTAAAATGGAGTTGGAAATTATGCAAATACAGAGCGCAAAAGGGTTCCTCTAGCAAAATTGCAACTCGGTATGGAATTAATTCGAGGCGGAGCGAAATTAATCGGGACCATTGTGCTCTTGGCACGGGATGTACCTCCGCCCCATGGATAAAATGTTGTTCCCGATATTTTAGCGTGGTTCCGCCCCTCAATCAGAACAAAGAGATTCCGGTTGTCCGAAAGTTGCGTACGTACGAGGTAATCCGCATAAATTCCTGGTAACAGTCGCGTTCCCGTCCGGAAACACGGGAGAGGAGTCGGTACGGAAACGAAGAAATTGGTAAGAAGAGAAGAAGAAGCGCGGGGTTCCTCGGGCTGGTCCCAGCACACGTACACCGGGGAGGATTTAGGTCAACAATGTGGAGCCTCGTAGATATAGCTCCGGCGAATAGACTGCCGTAACCGATTGAAAGTATTCTACTCGATTTGGCCGCGATTGCGCGGAATCTCCCGAGTGTGGTAATGCATCCACCTTCTTTACCGCTGGTTACGTGTAACAGGATAATCGTCATGGCGACCTAGATCCGACATTGCTAGCACTATGTATTTTCCTTACACGAAACCCCTCGGCCAGAGCCTCGCCCTGCCTTCTGTAAACAGTCGTCTCTCCCTCTCTAGCTTTATTACAATGCACCAGAATTTCAAATTACTCCCTTCAGCTTAGGTGTTGCGGTAATAGCCCCTTCAGGGGTATAGATCCGGGGCCAATTCCTAACCAGACCTAGCTCAACCTGCGCGGAGTCAGCCCCGAGACCTAACTCACAGCAAGCAGACTTGCATTCCACAAACAGGACCTTGATTGATTACTATGGAGTAGACTGGGAAATGATTAACACGTTGCCTTGGTGCTCTATCGTAAGCCCTGAGCTCCGAAGATGCACTCGAGAACTGCCCTAGGTGCGATTCTAACCCAGACTGGACCTAACATTGCCCTGACAACTCTGAGTTGCCTTGAAATTAGGCATTGCATTGTTTTGTTAAGAGACTGAGGATTTCTGTGCACTTATGGGCTGTGCAGGAGCATGACCAAGGAAGACCCAACTCAAAGCCGGCATGCCTACGAAATACCTAACACAAAGTGGGAGTTACTATCCCAAAGGGGGCGTGACTAAGAAAGACCTGACCAAAAGGGGCGTGAACAAGAAAGGTCTAACCCAAAGTGGGAGTGGCTAAGAGAGGCCCCTCTTAACGTGGGCGTGACTAAAAAAGATTCAACTCAAGAGGGGCGTGCACAAAGAAGAGTGTAAACTAATTCTTTAGTTTTGAAAGTGACAAAGACAATATTTAAGATACAAATTGCATCTTCAGAGTTCCATATTCGTCCCTCGATTCCAGTTTAATATATCCGGATCTATACAGACCGTTTT
>CM052135.1:2445519-2484693 GCA_028454255.1 Halictus ligatus
TTTGTTAAGAGACTGAGGATCTCTGTGCACTTATGGGCTGTGCAAGAGCATGACCAAGGAAGACCCAACTCAAAGGAGGCGTGTCTATGAAATACCTAACACCAAGTGGGAGTTACTATCCCAAAGGGGCGTGACTAAGAAAGACCTGACCAAAAGGGGCGTGGATAAGAAAGGTCTAACCCAAAGTGGGAGTGGCTAAGAGAGGCCCCTCTTAACGTGGGCGTGACTAAGAAAGATTCAACTCAAGAGGGGCGTGCACAAAGAAGAGTGTAAACTAATTCTTTAGTTTTGAAAGTGACAAAGACAATATTTAAGATACAAATTGCATCTTCAGAGTTCCATATTCGTCCCCCGATTCCAGTTTAATATATCCGGATCTATACAGACCGTTTTCCCGGGATTTCATCAAGGCTACGTCGCGGCAATCTCTAAGAAGATTGCGAAAACGCATATTTCGCTAGAATATACCCAATTAACTTAGAGCATGTTCAAACAGCCAAATAGCGGTGTTAGCTAACTTCGCGACTGTACACAGCTGCGCGGATTTCGACACGTGCAAGCACGGGTCGCGCCCCAGCCTTTGAAGTAGTCGTAAAAGCTCCAACTACTCTGCTCCTAGTTTGGAACGTTTTAGTGGGCGAATTGTAAAGTGAAGACTGTTACGTGTACTTAATCTGTGCTCGGACAGTAAAACGTATCCGGGCTGCGGTGACCGCGTCTCTGAAAGTATGGTGTAACCCCCCTCGCCTCCTCGGGCACGTGAAACTGTCCTAAAATAGCTGTACCAGCTCCTTAGTATCGTGACTCCTTTTTTCAATTTGCCTCAGACTTTTATCACGTCGTTCGCATAACCCGGGGACTTTCTACCCCGATTAGCACGACATAATGAACGACTTTTACCTACGGAAAGGGGAACAAAACACTTCAGACAAGAGAGTTCCATTTTCTCTTTTTCAGAAACAGCCAATAGATTGATCCGACGATTGGATTTAGGGTATAGTTGTGAAGAGTGTGGGTTAGACGGAAGGTGGAGAGACGCAGGAGGATTTTGACAGGGTGTGTGGGAGTCAAAAACGCGATTCGTCGAGATTACCGGGCACTCGAGAAGCCGCGGCGGAGTGCGGTGACCCAGTTAAAATAAAAATACGTGCGCTCGCAGGCATCCAGCGGCAATTCACTCGAATGCTCTCACACGTGCTCGCGCCCATTTTTCCCCCGCAATACCTCAGAAGTAGTTAGTTATGTCGGGGGCCGGTTTGCATGGTAAAGAAGCAACGACAGAACTGCCGGCTAACGACGCGTACATCCTCAAATAGAAACCTCCAACTCCGCGAGGATTCTGGAACGTGGAATGAGCAGAGACGGTGGCAGTGGGCGGCGCGGCGTCTAAATGAGAACGGACGAGACCCGGGCCCTCCCGATGCTGTTCGAAAATTTTTCTTCGTCGCCAGCGGAATTTACTTTACGCCGGCGAGCGGCGATGGAAATTCTTCCATCGATTTGTTCTTCGATTACATCCGGGAAATTGTTCGATTTTTATCCCGACGTTGTATCGGAATAGCTCGGCGGAAGTTGTTCAAATTTATTGAGATATTCAATAACCGGAATCCGTTTTCCGGGGGTTAATTTTGATGTCTGAAGTTTTTATTGGGAAAGTTGCTGCTCGAGAATTTTGTTACGAACTAATATCTGAGGCATTCGTGTAAGCCTGCCGCGGAGCGAGCCGAGAGGGAACTTCCTGCCGGAAATGATTTAGTTTTCGGTGGTTCTGAGGAGAGTTCGCTGATTGTAATTGTGCGACTGTGGTTTTCGATGGGCCCGATTTAAATCAAAATTAATATTTTCAAATGTGCACGTGGGAAAATGGAAATGTGACACGCGTGCCGAAAAAATGTTGTGAAACGACGTGGAAAATTACGATTTTTGTAATTAACGATAAAATTCTTGTTCTGGCGTTGAAAGAGTGTCAGACTGGAGGTACCTGCAAAATTTTAAGCAAATCGAAAGACTGGTGTTAAAAATGCACGCATAAACGTGTCGAAATGAAATGATTCTCGTACACTTTTTGGCACATTGGTGTCAAACGCCAAATTTCGATCTAATTCTTGTGCCAGTGAGTGTGTGGCATCCTACTGGAGGTACCTGTCAACCTGTCAAATTTTACCTGAATCAGATCAGCAGTTCAAAAAATGTCACAATAATCAAAATCGATTTTCACAAATTGTGTGGTGCATTGAAGCACACCATACTCCTGAACAAAGCAGCCACAATTAAGAACATATTAACTCCTCTGTCAGAGGACCTCATTGAAAGCCTGCTCGAGTCTCAGTGTCAACAGAGTGGATCTCACAGAGCAGTGCGTCAAAATTAGCCGAGGGGGCGTCGAAATTCATAAAGAAAGCAGCGATATCCTGGTGTGTGGGCACGCACATGCGAGACCCGTCTGTGGATTATCCTGGAACGTCTGCGAGAGCCTGGCTCGCATTACGTACCCCTTTCTTCTCCTATTATGAGTGACATTAATGCTGCCGGCGGTTGTAGCAGCCCGGGAAAAACAATAGGTATTCTCAGAACACTTGTCCGCCTCTGCCATACCTGTCCATTGTTTCCCGAGCGGTGTCTGACGGCCCGGTTTCACGTCGAGAGAGAAACTAAGGACCCGTCGTCGCCGGCTAAAGTAAAGGGGGGCCAATTTCATAAAACTTCCTCCCTTTTTTTCGTTAACGTCAACAGTCACGCGCCAGAACGAAATTGTACAGGTGATAAACAACTTTTACATCAGTCGATGCGTCATTGGGAGCGAAGTCATCTTCGAATCCAGTATATTTCGTCCCGGAGGGAATGAGTTGTATCGTCCAAGGGTTTCCGGCGAGAGGATTCCTGCGGGGCTAATTAAATCGAGATAATGCGGAGGTAATTCAAGACTGGTAATTAATTATCCCGACGGTGAACAGAGTTCAATTCCAGGGCAATGCCGGGCGCCAGTAGAAAACGCGACGGGGCTACGATCGTTTGATGGGAAATCGTTGTTCGAAAATAAACACTGGCGCCAGTTAAATCGAGCAGTCGGTCGGTTTGGACTTCATTGTTTTCTTTCTTTCCGGAGCACGGTGGACAGCGTTTGATTAACCCCTTGCGGCGGCCGGCGCTCGCCTGCGAAGTGACACTACCAACGCCGGCTGCGTTTAGCTATTTTATCGCTGTTTCTGCGAGGCGCCGGGACACAGTGAAACTGGTAATTCAGTTTCCAAGCGAACGGAATTCTTCCGTCGGAATTTTTCCGTTTCCTTCGGCTTTAAATATTATTTGAAAGTCAATTGCGTTCGCGTGGATGGTTTCAACTTTTCTCTCCCGGCAGATTGTTCAATTAAAAAATCGGAATTGCGGCTTAATTGTCGCCATTGATATACTCGGTAACAGGACCCTACACGTTCCCGACTGATTAGCTCTTTAATCAATGTTTCGTTATTAGAGAACGCGTCGAGCACTTATCACGTTACATAATTAGATCCCGACGTCATAATTAGATATCTGCGTTCTGGTGCCGGGCAGTCTGTCCCCGGAGACAAATCGATCGTTTGGTGGCCTCGTTTGCAAAAAAGTTTCCAGTATTTTCTTGCGAGGACACGTACTTAGAAATTTTTATCTAGAAAACCGTAGCTCGGATCGAATCGAACTTTTTCTTATTTTCATCCAGAATGCTCGACTCGTCTTCGGAATATTTTTTCTTCTTTCTCGGCTTTTGTTTCTAGAAAATAAGCCGAAAGTCCCGAAAATCAACGGCAGAGAAACGAATCTCGCAATGATTGGACGACCACCTTTTAATCTCGCGTTTATTCTCAAAAGCCGCGGGTAGGCTAACAAATGGTTGATCTTAGGAAAACGGGGACGCGTTGCGCTCGAGATTCTCGGGATCCATTCACCGTCTACGAGCGGCTCGACGCTGTTCCACCGGCGGCGTCATCGTAACGCGAAAATACGCTGCCGGCTGAAGCTCGCCGTGTTTTATTTCTCCTCTGCTAATGGGGTGTGATCATGCACGCGAATGCCAGCCATCTATAATTAGCATAGGAAAAGAATTGCACGCGGCTCTCGCGTTCAAGGGCTCCGGCGCGCGCGCTCGATCGCGCCAGAATTCTTCCATAATTCAGCTTTCATCGCGCTCAACCTACCCCCGGTAAAGGATTAAGCGTGCCGGTTCCGTGCTATTAAATTACGATATCGCGTTAACGCGGTATTAATTCTTGTATCGTTCCGACATTGTTCCTTGGGGCCACGGCGTCCAACACACACACACACACACGCGTTACACCGTGACTCGCATAACTCCGGGTGCACGATCATTTTTCGTCGAATTCTCTCCGGGGACAAGACACTGAACAGCTATGCTGATAAATTGCGAATAGAAACAACGGAGAAGTGGTAGGAACAAAAATTGACTCGGTCCTCACTTTCTTCAGCAGGACATCCTGCGACCTCGGGTAGACTAATCAGAATTTAGGGGACTCCAAAATCAATCCTGACAGAGTTCAGGTGTCCTTAGACTACTACAAAGCAAAGATTTTAAGTTTTCAATTTGGTCTCGACTTTGTTTCCTCGTATCATTTCGAGTGGACATGGTCCTGATGATTGCTGGAGGTTTAGCTACCGCCTAGACTGGTCACCTAAGTGCAGGCAAGTGTCAGACTTAACTATGTCGATGTAGACTGTTCAGGATCTGGTCCGGGTGGTGTCCGAAGGTCAGGCAGCTATTTCGCGGAAAAATCTGAAGACAATGCTATCGACCTACCGGGCTATAAATCAGCGGTTCGCGGTAATTGGCGCGTCATAGACAATAGCTGGCATACTCGCGGGTAAACTTCGCCCAGTTTAGTGCCCCCCAGCGGCTCGGAAGTTCCCCAATGTCGGGGTACTCGTCAATCTCGTTGAAAGGCATCACCCGATACGCAGGCCCGGTGTGACGGGTGCCCGTCAGGCTAATTATTAACATTACAGGAACCCGGGGAACGTCGTTCAATCCCATCGAGCACCGGCTATTATCTCGAGTCGCTCGACCGTATAATTGCCGCCTAATGATCTCTTCCGAATTATTGACTAACCACTGTTAAGTAACACCGTTGCGCGGTGCCGTTTAATAACGTTATGACGCACAAATGGATATCGGTTGGCGCACGGTGTGTTTATTGTTCGGCCGATCGTAATTCTCGCGTAACGCCAATTATCGGTTCGATTCCGCACGCTATACCCGGGCTATGGAAACGCGTGTGCACAAGCAGCGTTCGCCCTGTAGCCGAGCGTGACGTAGCACGGCGAGCAGATCCAATATGGGCCCCGGTAGGAGAATAACACCGGTTAGGTTTCCCCGTGGAAGACATCGCGCGAAAATTCCATTGCTCGGAAGATAATCGCGGCCCATTTACCGGTCTAATGAGATTTCGAGCGTCGCGTCCGCGGCCCGGTATTATTCTTCCCATTTCGTCGCAGTTAACCCACTATCGGCTAATGTCGCGGTTTCGTTTCATTTCGCCGAGGCTAATTTGCTGCCGGCTGCTCGCCGATTAATTCCTCCGTTGCGGTCGTTTAGCGATACCGCTGCTACCCTCTGTGCCGATTTTTGTCACTGACAATCCCCTTCCGTCGCGCGCCGTTCCGTGAAATCTGTGGAACTTTTGTTCCGGTGATCAATCAGGTTGCAATATAATTATTAATCGACGAAACACTTTTCTTGTCGATCATTTTCGTCTGAAACGTGTACCAGCGTATTCCTGACGTTTTCCCGATTAAAACGATACCCCACACGACCCCCTTTCGATCATATTTACCAGTTCAAATCCGGGACACAAAATTTGCACGTCAGCGGTTCGAATAATGAAGGTTCTACAAAATCGCGATTTGCTCAGGCAAATATGCTCCGAGCTGTATCGTGTTTGGACTCGTTTGAATCGGGAAAATGTCACGAATATGATACTCCTCCTTGCATAGTGACTAATGCTGATATATTTTTTTCAATTCACCGGAAATTGGGCGGGCATGTTCAGTAAATACCCCAACATGTAATTTCCACTGTGATCCATTTTCGACACACACGAAAGTGGCGACTGAACTTTTCTAATCGATTGCATCGCCTGATTCAGCATTCGCAGCAGTTGGTGTGCAAACTGAACCCTAATATTACCAGCCTATCAGCCATCTAAAGTCAATTTCTGTCCCGCTGTGTTCACGCGTCGTCCCCGGCGAACAAAATGGCCCCGCGTCGATACAACGGAAACTGCGTTCCCCACTAAATTCCGCACTCGAAATTCTTCTCGGCTAGAGACCGGACCGACACGGTGACCAACCTAAGAACAATCGCGCCGTGAACCGCGCGTCTCCTCGCCGGAAAGTAATTGATTACCCGAGGACGTTTCATCGGATGAAAAGAAGGCCGCGGATGACGTCAATCGACACGATCCGCGCGTATAATAAGTATCGTATCCGGCAATTTCCTGCTAGCCGATATTTAGAGGACACGGTAACCGAACCGCCGGATCGACAGGGCTTAATTAGTGAATTAATTAAACGCTAATGAAACACTGGAGTAATATCTTTCGACCGGTCAGCCCCGGTGTCCTGAAAGCCGCATAATACTCCACCCACTGTCTGCCGTTGACGTGACAAACTAGAGCACGAATAATCGGTGACAATTAAATGGTACAGCGGTTCCCGATCAATTTTCCGGCCTGCGAGTCCGCGGGGGCCGCCGCCGCCGCCTGAGATACCAATTCGCGATGAAATGCGTCCCAGGTAACGCACCAGGCTCCTATTGACCTCAGGTGGATACTCTGGTAATTGCTGTAATCAGCCCTGATGCCTGCGCGCGCCATGGTCATACTTACCTGCACACATTTAACGTGGGAATACAGATAAGTTTCAAGTCAATTATTTTGGAGATTTCGCTGAATCAATTTTAACGAGCACAGAAATGTCACAGCAATCAACTCGATCGGACAATCAGTTCTCCAAATGTCATCAGGGCTGTTGATCCCGGTGCGCACTGTACTACTGACCCAACTTTCTAGACCCATCAAAGACTTTTAGTTCTGAATCGACGCGTCCTAACGACACCCCCAAAACCACTGACTGCTTTCGGAGAAGCTTCCGACTTGAAACTGTTTTCTCGGTGGTCGTACCGATAGCTTGATATCAGCCCGGACCATCAGTCGCATATTTCCCAGTGGTAGCATCACGGTACGCGTTCGCGTCGCGATAAAACCCCTAAAATCGTGCGAACGCATCGATCGTTCCACTTTCCCAGCGGCTGGGACGACGGAACCCGTGAAGAGCCATGTGCGCCTGCACGGCGCGGCGCGGCGTCTCGAAGGCGATTGATGGCATCGCAGCTGTCGCGTGACACACGGACACACGCTCACAGGCCCGTTGCCCGGCGAGATTTATCGGCCTTTAAGGGTGGTCGATTCAATTACGCTCTCGCGACTGACCCCTCCTTGCACACCCTGGCCCCCGGTGTTTGGTCCAGGGAGCCGCGAAAACAAAGATTTAAGAAGGCAACGTGGGGAATCCCCGGCCCAAGGCCGGATGGTATAATGCCATTACCAGGGAATTACAAGATAAACAGAGATTATCTGTTTTCATGGGCACGCGGTGGCTTCTTTTCCGGGCGCCTTCCCGTGCCAACTATCGCGGCCCCGTGCTAATGGCGACCGAAGTAGAAAAGTAGCGTCGTCCGAGGAACCGTTCGAAAGAAATTTACTGTTATTGTGCCTTTAAAGTAGCGCCCCCTCGTGACAGATAGGGCTTCACGTCGTCTTCTCAGGTAGTTCGGGGAAATTTCATTTGGGAGACGGTCTGTCTGCAGACACGGTGCTTATTTGTTGCTCTAATTGGACGGGAGTTTAACACCGTTCCCCTCTGACGACTTCATCTCCTCCTATCACCTCTTCGTCCTATTATGAAGCACAAAATAAAGAGCAATGTAGCTTGAAATTTTAATTGACCACACTCGTGACCATAATGTCAAAACTATTTTAGTTTTATTAAATGAAACTTGTATTAGCATATTCGTGACCGTTTTCTGATTAAAATGAGTACAAACACGAGATAGTTCGATGCTTATTTGCCTGAGCAAATCACAATTTTGTAGAACTTCGATTTTCCCGGCGATTATTTCTAATTTCTACGTCCTGGATTTAATCAGGTAAATACGATCCAAATGGGGTCGTGTTTGGTATCATTTTAATCAGAAAAGCGTCACGGATATGCTAATAGAGGTTCCATGAATAAAATAATTAAAAAAGAAAAAACAGTTTTGTCACTGGATTGACATAGCAAATATTTTTCTATCTCAAAACTCATGGATGCTCAACCTAAGAGTTAATGTGGAACTTCAATTTATGGTCTGCTTTCGGTCCTACATTTCCTGAAGTGGATTTTTTTAAATAGCACAAAAGATCCAGCCCTTTCCATGTTTTCGCCGTTCATTAAAGTCGATGGCGTGATCTGCGAAAGCGAACGGGACGCGAAGAAACATTCCTCGGAACGAGGTACACCACAGTGTACACCAATTAACATCAATTTCTCGTTTGGAAAGTTTCCGCCCACGTCTCCCGCGGTCCCCCGACTCGCGAAAAGTTGCCCGAGGAACGCACCGAACGGAAAAAGATTTAACAATTAAACGCTTGTGAAAATATTGCCGGTGAAGTTTCATTAAAAATTTCTTTCCCCCGGTTCTTCGAGACGCTCGAACATTTTTAAAAGTTTCCGGTTTGCCTTGCGCTCGAAGACAAACCTCCGAAATTTTTTAATGAAATTTCCTCGAACGAGTATCCGCTCGAACATGCCCGAAATGAATAGCTCGAATTTAATGGAAATTATGCGAGGTTAGCTACGATTTATTATAGCAAACTGGCTCTACCACGATAGAGCAATTATTCCATTCATAGGCGACTCTTTGTCTTGGAATTTTTATCTCGGAAACTATTTGTCCAAATGAGTTCATTAATTACAGACGAATTTATAAGACTCCACTTAATGCCGTAATATTTTCTTTATAGTGAGAAACTCATTTTAGTTTATCAAAGAGTCACTGTGCGTTAGTCGTGGTAAGACAGCTTATTCTGCGAGATACCTATGCGCACAAAAAAAATTATTTCTCCCAAACTAACAGAGGTACGCATAATATAATTATTGGAGCTTGTGCGGGAGGTATCCAGCTTCATTTAAAAAAAAATTAAGGGTAATTATGTTAAGAAACAAACTATTTACATTAAAAAAATGTAATTTCGTATTGTTGCTTGTAGCGATTTTAAAAATTGACTTATTGGAATGAAACCAACGCCAATACAATCTCAAAACATTGTACAAACCACCAGTATTTTCTACCAACAATTAGAATAATCATGAAAAAATAATCATTAACTTCCGACTCGAACATCTTGAAAAGCTTGGATTTCGACTTTCGGCCGAGACTTGCCCGATTTCCGTGGCCATATATTTCCACGGTGCTCTCAGCGTGCTCCATAAATATTTTAATCACTTCGCGAAAGTTTCCCGAGCAATCTACAACGCTCGCCGTTTATCTACGCGGGATTTTTCTCGCCGGTAGCGGTCCCGGCGGACGAATCAATCGATAAGAAACATTAATCGCATTATAATCAAAATATTTCCCCTCATAATCAGTCGGGCGTATTCACGTCGCGTCGTCCCTAAGTCATGAATAATGTAGGGCAGAGGCCGGGGCGGTATAATTTTTATTAACTATGGCGTCGGCGATGTGTCGTGCGTAGCCCGCCTTCGGCCAATCGCGATGAACGAGGGCGCACGGCTCGTTTGTCCGCCGGTTTCTCGCGTCGGGGGATAATTATTTGCGACACGAGTACCAATTAAACAGTTCGGGGGAACTTTTCTTCGTGTCGAGGAGAGGGGAGGGGAGGGGGCAAGCTCGTAAATATTCCAACGAATCAGCCCACATCCATAAATTTCGCGACAACCTTTTAGAACGTTTCCCTCCTATCCCCCTTGCTCCCCGTGCATTTCTCTTACATCGTATCTGTCTTTGCGCCACTTATTCCCTCCACCCTCTTCGTCCACTTTCCCTTTCTCCGCCTAGCCGAGTCTCTTCCACCTCCCCCAATTTATCTCTTCCTCTTCTATGTTGCGGCAGCGTGGCCCCGACAGCCGACAGCCACAACGTGCGTCGCCAAGCAAACTGTTCATCAAGCCCTCTTCCCCCGCCCTCCCCCCATAGTGTCCTCCCTTCCGTGCGTCTCCTTCGCCGTGAAACTCGCTCGCCACTCATCCTAACTCCTCCTACGAGCCACCGCCGCCGAGCAACGGAGCCAGCGACAGTATCATTGCAATTGCATCCAACTTTCTCCCTTTCCGTTCGCCGTCGAGTTCGAGTTTGGATCGCGGTTGACGGTTCCCCTCGCCCCGAGAGCTCGCCACTCTCTCTGTCTTTGGATTTCAGGTGCACCCTCGGTTAGGGGACCTGGCCGAACGCGCTGGATCCAGGAACGATCTGGGATTCGTTCCGGATACCTTCGTTCCAGACCCAGCCAAGCCAAGATCCAGACTCGACTCCGGATCCAGTCCCAATCCGGGTCCGCTTAAGATCTAGAATCCAAGCCGACGTCAATCCTCGGCCCGGATGAAACCCGAGGACCGAACTCGAGCCTCGATCCGCGTCGTTCTCGGTTTTATTGGTTCGAATTCATGGAGGAGCAATACACGATTGATCGGGCGCAATATGCACAGCCAGCTATCGCTTTTAATCCGATCGGAACGACGCCTTTGAGAGCAGGATTTTATGAAACGTCGTCTGATTTTACAATCGCCCTGTCGCTGGATGGATCTAATAGCGGGGAAAGCACTGAAATTGATTGACAATTACCGGGACGCTTTAGCGCCGTAAAATTCCCGAAGAAATTAGAAGAAATTGGATTTGCCGGATGGGGCCGTGGGACCAGGCCGCACACATGCTGGTTAACGCGGGGACGGTGACGTGATCCCGTCGCCGTACGTTTTCCGTCGTGACGGCATGTGCGTACGCGTGCATAATTTCGCCTGTTCAGTCGTTGGGACGAAAACGTCATTTGACACTAATACAGCAGCCCCCGACGTGGCATCGACTCTTGACGAAATTATGGCGTATGCGGAGGGCGGCGCTGGTTAAGGCAGACCTGTCAGGAATGATTTTGTCGCGTCACCCTCCGCCATGTTATTGTTGCCTCATTGCTGTTTCTCCGTCGCGGTATTAACTTGGATGAACTGTTCCTCTGCCCGTATCTCCGCCCATTTGAATTCCTAATTTCAACTGCAAAATACTCGATTTGCCACGCTGTCTCGCAGCTTTGTAACCACGAGCACCAAGCTACCATAATCTTCGGGACAAAATTAATCAAATATAATGTGCGTGCCGGAACGAATTAAACCACCGATAGACGATTCGATAGCGGATTCAGAAAGTATGTTCTCCACGAAGTTTCAACCACCTAGCTTGATCGAGGGGGTAGTTACAGCGAAAAATGGGATTTTTGGTTTTTAGCCGATTTTTTGCGAAGCAGTGAGCAAACTTTTTTAAAAAAAATCTGACACTTAGCTAGCATCGAGATACATATCACAGAATTTTTTCAAATTTTTTGGTCGAAAATTCTGGCTATGAAAAATTAAATGGCAGAGTCCAAAAAGTTGAGAATTTCCTATAGGTTTATAAAACAGTCCATATTTTTGTAATACGGCATAGTGCCGTATTTATATTTTTCCTGTGGTTACGTATTGCCATAGGCGATGTCCACAAATTTTTTCAGAATTTTTGGTAAACTGTATCACTTGGGAAAAAATAAAACTTGATTTTTACACAATTCACAACCCTTACGATTAATCAATTTTAATAAGCACAGCAATGTAACGGCAATCGGAGAAACAAAGTCGAAAATCTCTTGTTAGGACAGAGAACGAATATTTCTGGTTCGACAATCCTGATAATTTATAGTTACTCGAGAAGACAGCATTATTCGTGTTCCAATGAATCGCGCGAACTCTCCCGGCGACTATGCGTCTTCCGCGAAGTGGAAACTCGAAATTATGAAGCCAGCCAGCCAGCGTTGGCAGCGTGTTTCGGTGAATAATGCTAATCTTCCATCGAACCGTTCGAGCGGTGTCGCAGACACGGAAATCCTTTAAAATCATGGCAACACGGGCGCTCGCGCGCGTACGCCGGGTTATATAGAAATCGATAATGATCGTAAATGGCCACATCGCGCGGCTCAGGCGTCAGCGTCGCGATTAATACGCATTTCGCCGGCTGCAAATGCATCAGCCCGATCATTAATTAATGCACGGCCAAGTTTAGGTCACTCTTTCGCGTACCGCGCCGCTTAAAAACCGATCAGCTTCGACAGCGCGCGTTATTTCGATTCCATATTAATTCCCATACCGATCGACCACAATCAGAAAAATATATTTATTCGATTTACTATCGTAAATATCATCCGTCTGCATTTCCAGGAGAATTAACATTTTTAAAAAAAATAAACACGATGACCAGTGCTGTAAAATAGTTTTTAATAGATTCAGCTAGTATCGAAGAGTGCAGGAGAATTTGCTAGATAATATTGAAACGATTCTTCTAACAAAACGTTTTGACATTATATGACGAGGGGGTTGGAGGGGCTGTAAATCCGTGGATCGGCGAGGAAAATAAATATCGCGACGATAATTCACAATCACTTGGTGTGACGTCGCCGAGTACTAACGTCGTTCGCTGCATCAATTAAGTTATCGTTCTCTCGGGGCGGTAAGTAATATTGGCGTGACCGGGGCTGGCTGGATTCTACCCCAGTCCGGAACGTCATCCCCTTTTCTATGCCAGGACGCCACGACCGCTATTAAGACGCGGGTACTCTACCACCTCTAACATCTACCCCCGGTGCCCCGCCCCCTTTCTGCTTCTTCGCATCCAAACCGGTCCCGAACCCCCTGGCACCCCCTTGCTACCCCCCCAGGTTGGTTCCTCGTCGTCTCCCGATCGATCTTCATCCACCGCTGCTCTACAAGTCGACAAGCTGCCGGTGCTCACGCTTCGACACCTCTCCAGCCAACTTTCCCCAGGCTTGAACAGGGTGTCACCACTCGAATCGGAGCTATTGAATTTTCATACGCCCGGTTTCCGAGTGTTTTCCTTTTTTTTTTCGTTTTTTCGTCTCTCCTCCTTTTTTTCGCGCAGCCCCTCACCCCTCCGACCCCCTCCGCCACCGTCTGTTCGTCGACTTAACTGGCAACGTTGCGCCGAAACCCACCTTGGACGGCACCGCGTTCGAGAGAGAGAGAGAGAGAGAGAGAGAGAGAGAGAGAGAGAGAGGCGCCGGCGAACCAGGTGAATCGATAATTGGAGGCGACCTGGCGATTTTTATTCCTGCCGTATTTGCGTTCACGAGTGCCGCGTTTATTTTGTTAGCTAATGACATCGACGGAGTCGTTTTTTCCCTCCCTGACCTCTGCCTTCTTTCAGGGCGGATTTAGCGCGGAGGAGAGAAGCTGTCGCTGGAGTGTCCTTGAACCGAATTAAACCACAGATCGGTGTTGAAGTTTCAACGAAGTTTCAACCCACTAGCCAGATCGAGGGGCTAGTTACAGCGAAAAATCGGATTTTTGGTTTTTCGCTGATTTTTTTGTGCAACAGTGAGCGAACTTTTTGAAAAAAATCTGACACGTAGATGCCGGTAAGACACACATTACTGAATTTTCTCAGATTTTTTGGTTGAAAAACCTAGCTGTGAAAAATAAAATGAGAGAGTAGAAAAAGGTTGTACACTGCTTGTAGGGGGTACAAAAATATTTATATTTTCGTAATACGACGTGCTACCACGTTTCAATTTTTACCGTAGTAACATACAGTCATTACTGACGTCTACAATTTTTTTCACATTTCTTGACAGTGTATCTTTCAAGTTAATTAACAATATTGGTAAATATGATACTCGGAGAAATTTCTACTTATTGTTCCCATGTTGCCCTATCTTTTCTCAGAAGGGTTCGGTGCTCACCTAAAAGGCTCGATTGCAAAAATGACACGGTATAACCAGCGGCACCTGGCTCCAAAGGGTACTTCCTTGGTCAATGCATTAGGGTCGTCTACAGCTGCACAGGAGTAGATAGTGTGGGACGAGCTCCGGCAAATATTCCGTGGTGCGGTCCGTTCCGGATCTCCTTAGGTTCCATGTGCTCGTAAATCCTTCTTCCACGGCCGAGGCTGGTACACGGCCACCCTAGGCGTCATGTACGTCGACACGTACCCTTCGAGGAGGAGGTACAACCTCCACCCACGGCGGGACGGTCTCCAGCGTCTGGTTTATCTTGGAAATGTCCGCCAAAGGACGACGGAAAGAGTCGTAACGTCCGCGTTACGTTATGTCGAAGAAGATAAAAGGTCCTCGACGATAAGTCGAGATAGAGCGTGCTACCAGCTCCGTCGAACGTGACGCTATAAAGGGGAAGGTTTTATGAAGGCGGAAGGTAACCCTTTAATTCATTTCGAAGCTGATCCATCCGACCGAGGATTCCACGGAATTGCTCCAACTGTCTATCGAATCATTTTCCTCTCATCGTTCACCTTTTTGGTTGGTAGGACCTAGATTAGATCTAGTCAAGCTGGGACTTTCTGGATTAGGTCTATGTGCTGATATTATATATTCTTTAGATATTTCGATGAATATTTGATCCGTGCATGCCTGTAGTTTAAATAATTTTTCTGAGCAAGCAATCCGATTGAACGGGATGCATTCATAATTCTATGAAATATAAATTCGGCAGCAGCTGCAGCCGCGGGAGATGACCTGCATTCCTTGTGTGCGGATCAAACGTTACGCTGTGCTGTGCAGGTAACCCTGGATGGACAGCACAATAAGCCTGCAGGTCTGAATGCTTGAGACCCGTTGATTCCTTTCCCTCCTCTTGGAAAGGTTAATTGCAGGTAGAGCCTTCCAGATGTTCCAAAAATATGGTTAGTCTGCGACGGGCATCCGTGCCTCTCGGTTCATCGTGAGATACTTTTCAACATCCTAACGTTCGTTGTAATTTTTCAATAAATCTCAGCCTAATACATCTAACATTTTACGGACCGGTGCATTCGCATTAATCTCTCGCGATCGATCTAAGTTTTTGTACCGGCTTGTTTGTATTAATCTTTCGCGATCCCGTTTATTCCACGAGTATTTATAATTATCCGACAGTGTAGTGATATTTAATATTTTTGTTACCGATAACTCCCGGTATTAATTCAGTGCGCGTACAGGGAGCAGCGTTACGATTTTTCCTGGCTGAAAATGATTCGTTTGTTGTTAATTTTCTTGTAAAATCGGTACGTCACGATCACTCACAAAGGGGATCGTGTAAACGCATTATCCGTCGCACACGGGCAAAAAGGTACATTTTTCATCGGGCGACGTGCGCCGGGTGTGTATCAAATGAACCGAATTTGTTTTATGTTAAACAAATATTTCGCCTCATTAAGTACCGCGGTATATTTTACACAACGTCATTATCTGTCACGCCGGTGTGAAACTCCCACCGGTCGCCCCCGTCGGTTTATTTTCGTTGCAAACAAGTCATCGCTAATTTTCCTGCTGACCATACAGCTCGATTTCCCATAAGAATTCTACATAAAATGTATTAATGCGTTCCACCACACACACACACACACACACGGCCGACTGGTAATGAATACGTATTGTCTGCGCTTTGTGAACAGAGGAAATTCGTTGCACGCGTGAAACACAGATTAATCAGCGTTTGCTCTTTCATTTTTTCCCCCGAACCATCGCCGCTCCGAAAGCGCACGGGAATCTGGAATAACAATAATACCGTTTCCTTGACACGATATTATTACGTATAATTCCGTCTCGAATTCACTTCTGTCACTGATACTGCGGAGACACCGCTGCATAATGTAGCATCCGATCCGTTCAATTCGAAGATTCCTTGAATATTACAATTGCTAACCTGGATCTAACCTAGATTCAAATATGGTGCACGTTCAAATATAATCAGAGGAGTTTCGACTTATTCCTGGACCATTAAATATTTAACTGCTAGCGATGGTCTCAAAATATTATCGCTCCCTTCCATACGGGCCAAGGTCAGGTCTGTGCTGTACTTCTTGTTCCTCAGACTTAAGATCCAAATTTCCTGTCTCCTCTCGGGTTCCAATTTAAATGTAGTCAAACCTACGTTCAAATATAATCCAAGCTGGTTCGAGATATTGTATTTATTTCTGGACCCTTAAATATGTAGCTCACAGAAATGGGCTCATGTTAGGCTAGGTTAGGCTAGGTTAGGGTTCTCCAGATCATCAGATTTTGGATTTGGAATTTCTAGTTTTCTATTGGGTTCTAATTTAAACCTAGTCAAACTTAGTCAAACCTAGTCAAACTTAATCAAACGTAGTCAAACGTAGTCAAACGTAGTCGAACGTAGTCAAACCTAGTCAAACATAGTCAAACCAGCATTTCTAGACCCTAGAAGACCTAGCTCACACCAGAAGACCCAATATATCTTGCTGCAAACCCTTCAAGGTCCTCCCCGCCCATTTTAACTCGCCCCTGACATAAAACACCAAGTTAAAGACAAAACGCAACTTGTCAACTTCCACCAGAATAAAACAACCGCAGACAACATAAACAATTTTTCGAGCAACTGTGAACATTCACACACGATCGCAGACACATGCAAACCCCCGCAAAACTCGTCCTCGAAATCCCTAACCCAGAAGGATATTAGCGGCGGTAGCATCGCGCAGACCGAACGTATTGAATAACATTCAGGTTCATCGGATCCGCGGATAGTACGAGACGTCTACAAAGAATTACGAATGTATATTCACCGGGCAGCCTGATCCTCGGGAACCGTCTGTCCACATCGGGATCGGTTCTTGAGATGGCGAGTGCTTTCAAGGACGATTTCATGCGACGACGATTTAAGATCTCCGGCCCTTCCACGGAGTAGCCGATTCCGCGTTCCTCTTTTTGCGCACACGGACGCGAACACCCATAGACATTCGGGATTACCGCGAACAGAGGCAGCCAGATCGAGAGAGAGAGAGGGAGAGAGGGAGAGAGAGAGAGAGGCTCGGAGAGTGAAATAGCAGAGCGAGGAGGAAGAGGGGCAAGAGTTTTTCTCGATGACCGAGCATCGACCACGACTTTCCTCCCCATTTCGCCCGGGTCCCTTTTCCCTCCCTCCACCACCGAGGCCCTCCCACTACTCCCTCCGGCTTCTCCTCTGCCTCCTCCGTCGTTTCCCCTGTCCATCGAACCATCCTCCAGCCACGGTGGCTCGGTTACCAACGTTACAAGCCTCCAGACTTGAGGGAGAGCGCGCAACCTCTTCTGGTGCCTGCTGCTCCTCCGGCGTGTTCCCCTATTTCCACCCTTTTTCTCCTACCTACGGCGCGGTGGCACCGGCACTGGCACCACGGGCTCCTTTCGCGAGGATATATAGGCGGCCACTAAACTTCTGTCCTTGCCATCAATTTCAACGTCCGAGGATCGTAGGAGCGGTGCCCACCGACCAGACACACGATTCCTGCGCCTCGTTCTCTCCGGCCTCTCGTTTGCCAAACGCCTCCAGGCCTGCAGCCTTTTTGCCCGCGCACGAGGATACGCTGCCGGCCCGAGAGCGCACACGCCATCTTTCGCGTTTAAAGGATTGTCCCCCGCGACGGTCATCCCTCAGACACGGCTCCTGGGACACCGTACTTGCTACCGGATACCTTGACAGCGCGATCGGGATATAAAGCTGGCCAGGGATCCAAGTGGACGTCCTTCCCGATCCATAACGCTGGTCCACGAAATTAAAGATTCCTTTCGAACTTTGTAGCCATCAGGTGGCTTCTCGAGATCAGTCGCCATTTTTGAGAAATTTGGTCTTTGAGAAAAAGCCGATTTTTCTACTTCGAAAACTCAACGGGTCCTTACTCTGAAACCCTCAGTTTAGGATCCAAACATGAGGGTTAGGATCCAAACAAGGGGTTCAAACTTGGGGAGGGTCCTAACTTGATGGGTCCCCATTTGAAGGGTCCTAACCTGAGAGGTCCTAACTTGATGTGGTACTAACTTGAAGGAGTTCTAATTTATGGGATCCCAACTTGAGGGGTCCTGACATGAGGGGATCGTAAATTGAGGGGTCCTAACTTGATGTGATCCCAACTTGAGGGGTCCTAACTTGATGGGTCCTGATTTGAGGGGTCCTAACTTGATGTGATCCCAACTTGAGGGGTCCCAACTTGATGTGATCCTAACTTGAGGGGTCCTAACTAGGAGGGTCCTAACTTGAGGGAGTTCTGATTTGTGGGATTGTAACTTGAGGGGTTCTAACTTAATGTGATCCTAACTTGAGGGGTCCTAACTTGAGGGGTCCTAACTTGAGGGGTCCTAACTTGAGGGGTCCTAACTTGAGGGATCCTAACTTGAGGGGTCCTAACTTGAGGGAGTTCTAATTTGTGGCATCGTAACTTGAGGGGTTCTAACTTAAGTGAGTCCTAACTTGATGCGGTCCTAACTTGATGCGGTCCTAACTTGATGCGGTCCTAACTTGAGGGAGTTCTAATTTGTGGCATCGTAACTTGAGGGGTCCTAACTCAAGTGAGTCCTAACTTGATGCGGTCCTAACTTGAGGGGGGTTCCAACTTGAGTAGTCCTAACTTCAGAGGTCTCACCCTCGAAACTCGAAACTCGGGGGTCCTAACTGCAGAGCTCCCAACTTAGGGGGTTATAAATTGAGACGGAACAGCGCATGAACTCGGCTCGAACGAGTCAGGATAGAAGCTTGACAGCAGCAGGATGCGTTATTGATTCCGATTCAGTTGAACGGGAACAGTACAGGATTTGTTGAGTGAAATATTCAGAGCTGCAGAACGCTATCGCTTTTATCTGATCCGAGGAACATCTTCGGGTGCACATTTTATGAGATGGTTTGTTTTACACTCGTTCCGCCAGTGCGTTTTGCGTTTAAAAGATCGCCTCCTGCGAGGGCGGTTTTTCTGCCTCTACGGGTTCCTTGGGACCGATCGTGTTCGCTCCGTGAATCTTTTACGGACGGACATTACGCGTAGTTTTATCTGCCGCTCCACGCGAACGATAGTCAAACAATAATTCCACAGTATGAGACTTTCATGCAAACGGTACGCCCTAAATAACATAACCGTGTTTGCGCTGCCTGTGTGCTCAATTCCGAGCGAAGAATTCTCTCTCCTCCGCGTACAATTTGTTTCGATATACAAAAAGAGAGACTGCTTTCATTTGTTTCGATTTTCCCATAAATCATAAATCTAACACAGTTATAATATGTCACAACAATATTTTTATTTTAATTCTACTGGTCGTGTCATAAATCCTCGAGCTGTCCGAAATTAATTTCACCATATGTTTCATCCCCTCGTGCACTCAGAAAAAGAATTATTATCATTCTGTTTATTTCAAAATTGGGACAATCTACAGGGTGGCCCAAACGTCTTTGAACAATTTTACAACGGAATCTCATTTCCAAAAAATTCACATTTATTCTTTTATATACAAATTCGAGTGTTGAACATTATTGCAGGGTCTTATTTAAATATTTATGAAACATTAGAGCGTTTCGAAGATTTTGATATTGGATAATGTGAAGGGGAAGTCGGACGATCGACCAATTCTGTAAGTTTTTATTTTTGTGACAATCTGATCGAATATTCCGAACGAAAAGGGTAAAGTAAATGCTGAGAGTAGCACCAGAGCCCGACAATCCCGCGCGAGAAAGCATAGACAAGTTTGTTTGCCGACCAGACTGCAGATATTACACCGAAGAATCAACTTCGAGGTTTCCGTTCCTCGAATGCACAGTTTCTCACGGGCATGTGTCGATTCCGAGCCCGCTTGTGTACTGATGTCCACAAAATCTTTCCGTCTTCCCGAGAATATCGTATCCTCGAGCTAGGATTTGTCGCGGCACTGCACATATATCGCAATCCCGCTGTTTCGTCCGATACCTATTCAATTCAGATAGCTGTACCTACTGGCCCTGTAAGGGTCTCGCAAAGTCCGCTGCAAACAATTCTCACTGACTCGCATCCATACCTAACGGTTGTAATTTATTCAGCCTGCACCGTTGCTCGATCAACAAAATAATCAAATTGTTGCTTCCTTTCTGTTCATGTTGATCGATTCACAGAAATACACTTTTGTATAAACACTTTCGAACATGTTTTAATTTATCTTTTGGGTCTAAAATAATTAAATTTTCGATCGACTCCCACTGCATATCGATGTGCAAAAATGTATTTTATCATAAATGCCTGCAATTGTTCTCTAATCATTGCTGTGTGCTAATGGTTTGATTTATTCTTTTACAAGACCCTGTCTGAATTATTAACAATGCCATTATAATTTTACTTCGCCCCGATTTATGTAGATTAATGTACAAACATTTCTTAACTGTTTTTTTTTTAGTATAAATTCTCGCGGTAATTTGTGAACAATCTGCGCGCGTTCGAACGAACATCATTTTTCGAGTTTGTCGACACGGTTCACCGAAAAATGATTTCGTAATCATGCAAGCTCTGCAGGGAGCAATGTATTTGGAATCAGCATAACTTGCCGTTTTGCGAAGTGCTGGCAGGCATATTTATTCCCATGGTCCCTTAACGGAAATTGAAAGTGCTTAAACATAGATACACGTCCGAGCGCTGACCGTATACGCTGTAACTTGTATGCGAACTAGTGTCGAGGTTCCTTCCGGACCTAAACGCGGGAAATACGATTCGTATTCGATTTTCCCCTGGCTCCAACCGATCATCAAATATCGGAACGAATGTGGGCTGATCCTATCAGCTTTTTAGCACTGTGCTGCGCTGCAAATGGCGAAAACTATTTCGCGCACCATTTAATTCAATTCCACCAACTGCTGGAGAACTGTTTCAACGTTGTTGTTGCTGGACTAATCAGACTGTACTAATTAAAAAAAGAATTGAATTACATCTTGTAGTAAATATTGTAGTGTATTCAAATGCATTTGTGAAATAAAACAGCTGCTGCACGTTTTATGAAAACAAAATGCTGTTAGAAATTGAGACTATATAATCACGTGTTTATTATTACTTGTTACAGAATTTGCCACCTGGTGTATAAAATGCGGTGATTCCCGGAAGGAGAGGATACCTCGACAGAATTCTAGTGCAGTGTTACAAGTGGTGAGTAAAGCTATCCACTTCTCCCACTGTTTTTCATTTTTCCAACAAATTCGACAAATCCTCATTTAAACAATTCGTTCTTTCTGGAGGCGAATTTAGTCGTACGTTGCTCTTCGAAAATCGTTCGAGATTAGACAAGATCGCTTCACGGACATTGCAAGATCATTTCAGGGTCATTCCAATGTAATTTCAAGGTCATTAAAGGTCGTTACATAGAAAATCTGTAAAAACCCGTGGAGACGAAATTCTTTTCTTGTCCTTCACCTTTCCGAGTACCTTTGCCAAATGTTCGAATCGTGATTTTTCGAAGGGGGTAGTTACCCCGGGTTAAAAATGGCGGAAAAGAGAAAATCTGCACCGGTACCGTGAGTCTGCCTGTAGGAAACAATCGGCGGGTCGCAGGTCGTATCAAGGCGAGCGTGTACAGTGTCCTTTGGGGGCGAAGAGGCGGCTTCCGAGGGCGTAACGATTAATAGTTCGCCCCCGCGATCAGTGAAACGTGTTCCGTGGCGCGGCTCAACGCTTCCCCGGACCCGGCATTTATTTTTCCGGGCAATTTTCGTCCGTTTTTCGCGGTTTTATCTGGCCGCAGCGCGGAATTGTTTCAACTTTTCCACCAGAGCCGGGGGTAGCTCGGCGGAGAAAGGGAGAGAGAGAGAGAGAGTGAGGGTGAGGTTTGCAGAGGGGGTGAACTTCGTGAGAGCAACTGCTGAAACCTCGTAACGAGCGAAACAATGGTTAAAACTTCAGCAGAACGCGGGGGTGGGGCGGTAGACAGAGAAAGAGAGAGGGTTGCGCGCCCGCGCGCATTCCCGAGCTTATATAATAGCTTGCAAACTCATATCTGTCGAGATATCGTGTTAATAAAACGACCGCGCCACCCGTTGACTTTTGTTGCGAGTTTTCGGCCGCGCTGTTTAATCGGCCGCGACCTCTAAATCAATTCCCCCGAAGAACCCTAAGCGGGTCGACACGCTTCGACCGATTCCTTGCCCGCGTGAAAGCTGCCACGGGTTTCGAGGTTTCATAGGGGCGCGGCCCAGCGATCATTTCCGGCTACCATTCACGGCCGCGCATCCGCGCCGCGGTTTATGAGAATCGCGTTTAAAATTCATTTCCCCTTCGACCGACGTTTAATCAGCCTGTCTCCTTTGCCCGCTTTTGAAACCGCCCACTGTCTGCACAACCGCGGGATCCACGGGATGCAGTCGGGTTGCTGATTCTTATTCATTCCATTTATTTTGGGAGAGGCACGCCCTTCCAAATCCGCGGTGATTTTTTCGGAACTTAATCGCGGGGGTGCGTTCTGCTGAACACACGCGATTCTCTCGGAATTTTTAACTTCTCATTGGTGCGATGGAGGCTTATAAAATTTTAGGCACGGTTAGAAGATACATCGAGGAATTTGTGAAAAAAATTTCAGCTTGAAGTATCGATTTTTTCGGAAGATATAGTAATTTTTAGAAGGGTCCTTTTTTGTCGAATTGAATAAGAGATACCCGACTTTCAGAATTTTTAATATCGAAACGGCTCAAGGAAAATTTATGAAATTTTTCCTCTACTTGGATAGTGTTTTCAGGAATGTATAGATTAATTTTCAGCTTAAAAAATAAATTTTTTTAGAAGATATAATAATTTTTATGTGGGGTCTTTTTTTATCGAATTCACTAAGAGATATCCGACTTTCAGAATTTTTGATATCGAAACGGCTGAAGGAAAATTTATGAAATTTTTCCTCTACTTGGATAGTGTTTTCAGGAATGTATAAAATAATTTTCAGGTTAAAAAATAAATTTCTTCACGAGGTACGACAACATTGACAAAAATCGTCAAAACTTCAAAACATTTCTTATTCATTCAAGATTGGGACTCATATGTTCAGCAAAACAATTCTTATAAACCACCCCTTCTCAAAAAAGTAGCCTGTTTTGAAAATGCACAGTAACGTGCTGCAAGTACTCGAGAATATGAAGTTCCGTTTTGTTTTCTAGAAAATGGCTGAGCCTTATGACACGGGTAAAATGTAGTGTGCGTGTTCACATGATGTATACGTAACACTGTTGCGTATTGTTAGGCGTACAGGCCGTCAGGTGGAATACCAATAATTAGGGTATTCGTTAACTGTCTATGCGCACACGTTTAACAATGCAGCAATCCTGGTGATAGCAATTATGCGAGTTGCACGACCGTGTAAATTGATCCTGATCGTGCACTAGTTGACTGAACGCTTCTGCTGATGGTAATTAACCTTCAGTCCTTTTTTCCGGCTGTGATTGTGCCTGCCACTGCCAATTCTTCCCGGAGCGACTATTCGAACCACCAGACTGTCAATTCCGAGCTGATACATATATATTTTTAAAAACACAGTTTCATCCACTTTTTAATTATTAGTTTCCACTGCAGTTCCAGGCTCCAGTTTCTATTTACTCTCTTTTCTGAATTTATAAGAATGCACTTTTAAATTCTTATTAATGAAACAGAGAAGTAGTGTACCAGCCAATTCGACTGGCGGTTGCAGTGCCACGTCGGCATGGATTGCGAGCATAATCGATCATTCGCTCAAGTGTTTTAGCGAGTTTGTGGTACTCGCCTGGGATTGTACGTTTGCATAAAATGAGCTCACACGCGTTCCTTTGGTCGTGCAGAAATCGTGTTTAAAATTCATTTCCCTTTAACGGCCGTTTAATCGGTCTCCCATCCCCGCCGGTTCTGAAATTATATTCTTTCCCATCCACGTAAACGTGGAACGCGCAGAAGAAGGTGAAAGGGGTGGGGGTGCAAAAGCAGGAGGAAGAACCCGTAGGCGTGTGCGAGTCTGTGTTTCTTTGGAGGAAGTAAATAAAGCGGCGATGAATTCAGAAAGGTTTCCATTTTACGGGCCACGGATAATTAACCCTCTCTGTCTAAATCACTTTTATCTCTAATTTTGAAATAATTTCGCCCGGACCGGCCCCGGCCGCCGCTGTCTGCGCGCGTTGGTCGCGTTTGAGATCCGCGTAATAAAGATTGTAATTTGGAGAATTATTTTAATTCGCGAGCGTTGGCTTGCCCCGGGAATCCATTCATTTAGACGATTCACTGGAAGCTACGTTCGCTTCCTTTCTTTCGCAGGCTTTGCTACACGCTGGAAGGGACGCGCAGGGATAATTATGCTCTCTCCCCCCGCGGTAAACGTTTATTAGAGAGCAACACTCTGTCCGAAAAGATTGGTCATCGGAAATTGGGAGTTAAAGATAGATTTTTTTAAAAACTTCTACACGAGGATGATACTCCGGAGCGTGCATTAAAAAGTTTTCAACTTGAAATAGTGATTTTTACACGAGTTATCTTAATTTTTACAAGAGGCTCTTTCCTAGAAAGGCTTGATAGAAATACGCAACTTTCAGAATTTTTAATATCGAAACGATTAGAGGTAGATTAATGAAACCTTTTCTATACTCGGACAGCGGTTTCAATATTCTACACAAAAATTTTCAGCTTGAAATATCGATTTTTGAATAAAATACCACTGTTTTCACGATTGGCCCCTCTTGCTTTTAAAATTTTTAATATTGAATTCTCTGTGCTGTATTAAGGACTATTATATTGTGTCCTGAAAATCCCCAGTTTTAACTGAATTATTTGGAGACAGTATAACCGCAGATTAAAAATTATTTTCACCCTCGGGAACACAGAAATAATATAATTTTTAAGCTTCTTTGGAGAACTCCACATCTGTCGAAATATTTTACAATTTTCTGCGACCTGAATTTTTAACCAAAAAATTTGAAAAAATTCTCTGACATGCACCATAATCACTGCTACGTATCAGATTTTTTTAAAAATTTTACCAACAATTAAAATGGGGAAAGTCGACTAAAAACTGAAAATCTGATTTTTCGCGGTACCTACCCTCCTGGCCAACGTAGGGGGTTGAAACTTCGTTTAATCTATTCTCTCTTGGTAAGTTATCAAATCGCGTATCGCCGGTTTAATTTAGTTAACCGAATTGTTGCTAGAATAATCAGAGGATCTCTTAAAACACTGGAAGAACCGAGTGTTCATTTACGCGACAATGAAACATGATTCTCGCTGACAGAATTTCTATCAAAGTCGCTTTTATCACTCGTCAAGCCTCCGCACATCGTGTATAATGCACACCGCACGCTCCCGTGACGCATACCGGGTCTGTATTCCCCGCTCGTTTACACGACAACATTATCATGTGATCCATTTATTGAAATGGAATTGTGTATCTTGATTACATCGAATTCGCTGCGCCAGCTCATGACAAATTCCCCGTGAACGCAGCGACGGCTTATGCGAAATAATTTAAATTGCCGCTTTAAACTCCGCGCCCAGTACCTGTCCAATATGGAAATCGAAGTTTACGCTTGCCGTTCGGTATCGACTTTCAATTAGGAGCCTTCCAACCTTTTTTTTCGTATTTCCCTCCATTCTACTTCTTTCCCAGGCTCTGCAATAAAACGAGACTCGATCGACACATCTTCAACTTCGGCCACGCCTATCCTGCACGATACATGACGTTGGCAAGACCCGTGTCGTGGACATATATCGAGAATTCACTGCAAATATTTTTAATTTACACCGGACCCAGAGAGGTTCCCAATATCGAGCCTAGCCTGGACCTAGATCTGTCCTTGAACCTATTAATCGAAATTTAGATCCCGTTAGCTCCCCGCAACATTAAATAAATTAAACGAGCCGCGTAAAAAGGAATGGCCGACGATCCGTTTCAAGTTGGACGGGACTGTACCCGAGAGTTGGTCCCGTTGCTTTCAGTTGGTGGGCGACTTTCGCCGCAAGTGTGCAATTAGATTCTGTTATCGGGGCCACGAATCGACCCTAAAATTTCCCTAAAACGACCCCCGCAACGGTTGAACAGGGGTGCGTCCATCGTCGGACACCCCCGCAACCCCCGACGCGACCGGCGAACGTACAGGCGCGCGTTATTTTTACTCCCGCGTCGCAATAACAACGAGAACGTCTGCTGGCTCACGCAGACGACCCCCGGGTTTTAGGGCGGGGGGTGACATCGTAACGAGAGTTGTTGCGAAACTCCGGCCCCGGGGATGATTCAGGGGAAATTTTTTTACGGCCCCTCCACTCGTGACTCCGTTTCGCGGAGCGGCGGCCAGCTATCACCGAGCGACGTGTCCTCCGCTGTCTCTCTCCTCCGCCAACCCCCCCTCCCACCCCCGCGCCGCTGTTTTCATTCCGTTTTCTTCTCTACTTATGAATCAACCACGCGTCGTTACCGTTATTCGCGACAGACCGTCAGCCGTTCTTAACGGCACACCTTTTTCCAACCGCGGGTGGGTGGGGGTGGGGGGTGGGGTGCGGGGTAAGTATGATGGATATCTGCGGCTTTTTCCATTTATTACCGGCCATTAAGCGGCGGGGACATTGAAAGACTTTGAACGATCTCCGGACGTAAATTGGTGACTATTCTTGATCGCTTGATAGGCTGCAATTTTGTTGATCTCCTCTGGTCGCCATGGAGTCGCGAGAGCTTGATCGAATTGCCGAGGGACGTTTGAAAAGCGAGGCCACGGAAGATGCAACGAAAATTACGATAACCTAGGAAAAACCTTGGTTCCCTTCAGGGTGTATCAGGTCCGAGGACATTCTCGAAACAGAAGCTCTTCAGAAACAGAGCTTAATCAGAATTAGGACTACCGTGGGTCATGCACCTGACTATTCTCCATTCCTAACCTAGTCATGGCCTAGGTCTCTTCCAGCCCTTTTAGGACCAGGACAGACTTGAGCCTAACTTTCCCCCACTGATATATCCAAAGAAAACTGCCCTACTCCTAATTGGACCACACCAGAATTAGGACTACGTGACTATTCTCCATTCCTAACCTAGTCATAGGCTAGGTCTCTTCCAGCCCTTCTAGGACCTGGACAGACTTGAACCTAACTCCTCTACTGGTATCTTCACAGAAAACTGCCCTACTCATAATTGGACCACACCAGAATTAGGACTACGTGGGTCATTCACCTGACTATTCTCCATCCCTAACCTAGTCATGGCCTAGGTCTCTTCCAGCCCTTCTAGGACCTGGACAGAACCTAACTTTCCCCCACTGGCATCTCCAAAGAAAACTGTCCTACTCCTAATTGGACCACATCAGAATTAGTACCAGGTCTGTCCCGCTGTCAGTTGTATGTTAGATCAAGCCTAAATTAGACATTCCCAGGTGTTGTAATCAAGGACAGTGTAATAAATGGCAATGTAATAAACGAGAGCCGTCTGATTGGAAAAAGGGTTGAGCCCAAAGTACCCCCAATATTAAGACGAGATATAAGTTCGATAGCTGATCCCCCAATCTTAACGTCTCCTGTTCACCGAGGCATGGTGATCTAGGAACAAGGACGTCCCCTTTTTCGTGTACCCTCTGACAGGGCTCGAATTCCAGAAGAATGATTAAAGCAGGAGGCCCTCCACGGTTCGTTCTTTCCGGCGGGCGTTCTTTGGCTCGTCTATTGCTTCCGCAGCGAAATTTCCTACGTGCTTGATCACGTCGCGGATATTATTGCGTGGTTATCATTTCTTTTTTCCTGTTTTGCCCGGTTGGACCCTTTGAAGTGTTCGAGGGACACAGAATGTCAGCAATGTTCGATGGACCGGGGTGGCTAAGTGCGTGGATACCTTTCCAAGGCTGGGGACGTTGAAGAGTAAATTCGTTAAAATTCTTGACTCCTTTGACTGGCCGAATTCGTCCAGGCTAACCACGGTCAAGGGATTCGAGAAAATTAATCCTGGATCTGCCGTGACTCTGTCAGGTAACATACCTGTGTGTTAGGCCGGTGTTACGTGTACGTTATCGGCAATGTATAATTTAGGACTAGGCTGAACGTATGGTAAATCTAGGACAGAGTTGGGTCAATGACCGGCCTCGATCGCAGGCTGATCAGATCTGTGTCAGGCAAAGACTGGACCGTAATTATGGTACATGAAATAGTAAAAAGCTTGTGCAAACGTGACCGTGGAAGTTGGTCCACACAGAGTTCGGTGTCGTCCCCATCTTTTCCGTTGTGCCCCACCAATTTTTAGGATTGATAACCCGAATTTCCCGCCGAGTCGGTGCACCGTCATTTCTCTCAAGGATTCTAGGCTCCCACGGTTCCGCCTGACCAGGGTAGAGAACCAAGTTGCAAGGAGATGAATGCGGAAAAGACGTGAAGTTCGCCGGGGTCTCCGCGCGAACAGTCCTCTTTGTCGCAGTCGCGAAACAGTTCCCCTAATGCCGGGGTAATCGTCGAAAACGTCAATTAAGGAGTCGAGGCGGGGGCTGTTGTATTTCTTGAAAATATTAGCGGAGCGAGAAAACGGCGGACGGGTCGCTGACCCAAATCACGGTAAAGAACTACTTACCCCCATTCGTCTCGTCTGGAGGCATCCTTCGTCTCCCCGGAGACGTTTTTCTCTTTGTCATTCAGTCATTAGAGCTCTTAGGCTACTCAGACTAATCTAACTTTTAACAGACCGTTACTCAGCGAGCAAGAAATGTTTTCGAGTCAGGGGCGGTGGGCGGGGGTGGGGTGGGGCGACCTTAGACACCCTCGCGGGTCTTACCGGCGAAAAGCACCCTCGGCTCGACGAGTACCCTCATTGCATAATGTACCCGCCGAAAGCCGGGTAAGGCGAGGAGGGATGGGCGAAACAGAGCTGCGTAGCCACCGGAGGCGCATCCCGATTCGAGGGCTCGTCGTTGATGAGACCGACTATGTCTCTCTCTCTCTCTCCGGAGGAGTTAGGGGCGGGGACGATGAAGAATCGAGGGACAGGAATCATGGCAGTGTGTCTCCGAGACGTGACCCGGCATACGGCGAATTTTGTTGGGAAATGTGCATCCACCGACACCACGCAGAGACCCTCAGGATCACCTGGTAGCTTCTTCACTGACTTCAGGATTGGTTTGCCTTGACCATGGTCCGGCTGCTGAACGAATCCGGAGAGCCAGAAGAGCCAAGAATTTTAATGAATCTATGCTTTAACGTCCTGACCTACCGGCATCCTCACCCTCGGGCTCGCCAGATAGCTACCCGGCTGATTGACGAAGACCCAAGAAAATTAACATTAAAATGTCTGCTAAACTAATCATTTTTTAAATACATTTTGATGGAGAAATGACACCTGACTTGTAAATCTCCTGAACGCCTGCACTTGTCAAGAACTCGTGGACATCAGTGGAAACAACTTTTTTGTACAACGCATTAAGTTATTCGAGGTCATTGAACTGTCATCCCTACCTCGTCTATTAGCAACTTTAACGATATCTAAAATTTTGAGTTCGCAGCTGTGATATATCGATTCGTCGACGTGACAGAGCTGCCACCGCCTCTTCATTTAGCCATTCCCCATATTTCCTTGCCGGAACGATCAATCTCCTGCCGGATGATTTCTTTCGCAATTAAATTCCCGGGGACGTTCGCGCGAAGATAAACGTATCCGGATCGACTGGCGGCTCGATTCCGAAGTCGCAGGCACTTCAAGTTCTCTCTGTCTGGCCGGCTACCGATTAATCGATAAGCCCCATCGTCTTCCGTGAAAGCGAGAGTACTCCTTCGAGACGAAGCAATCGCTGAAAGGGAACGAGAGGCGTATCGACGTTTCTCCTTCCGGTGCTTGCTCCTGCATTCCTGTATCGCGTTTTCCGAGCGTCCCCGCATTCCGTGACATCGTGTTGCTCCGTTCGCAGCTGGTTCTGTCCCGATCGACACCATGGTTTTAGGCGAATGGAAAACTCGCAGTCATCCGGACCCACCACTGTTGACCCTCCGCAGTCGTCTACCGCTTCTTCTGGTCCGAACTGAACTGCAGGCTACGTGTATGCGTTGCAAAATTGATCTGAAACGCCGATAGCTAACTGTTACCTCAACATAGCACAGATTCATATTTTTTAAATATTTATTTAGATACTCGCCTGTGCATTGAAATATTAATCTAGAATGTGTCTAGTCGTCTGGTGACCCAATATAGCGCAGATCAGTATTTTTATTTGGGTCCCCCTATTTTTTAAATATTTATTTCAATTCTTCGCCAGAATGTGTCTAGCCACATGGTGGATCAATATAGCGCAGATCAGTATTTTTATTGCGGTCCCTCTATTTTTAAAATATTTATTCAGATGAAAATTGATCACTTTGAGGATCACTGCAATTGCATCGATAGCCCAGTGTACTTATGTTCGATTACTTTTGGTCTTAGGGGGTTATCAGTTTAGGACTCGAAGGCAAGGTCGACGTACAAAAATTCGTGGGTCATCAGGGTGGAATAATAACTCGCCTAATGGCGAAACTTTCCCGTTTCACTTGCTTAACATCCATCCAACAAGCCAGACCCAAAGCTAGCAATCTCTTGACCGAAGTCCTCCACTGTCGAATCCTCGAGTTTTACATAAATATACATTCGCTGGAGCAGCCAGGGGGACGGAGGGGCTGGCCTGAGAACCTCTGAGATCCTTCCTTTTAGGTCCTCCATTCTCGCTTCGATGAGAAGAGGATGTCCGGGGAACCGGGGGACCATTGTCTTAATTGAGAGAGGTTAATTCGAGACGGACGAGTTCTGAGAGTTATAGACATTCGGCTGTGTTTAGCCGGGACTTAGGGTTCCCGGTAGTTGCGCTATAGCGCCCAGTTCTCTCTGTCTGCCGGCCGTTTTTACTCGCATAGATTAACGTGCGCGCCCTGAACCTATGATTGTCCTGGAGGTGCTTCAATTAGGTCTTTGAACGCTCGCAAGACAACCTACAAGTCAGCGTGAGTACCGCTAGGCTTTCGGATAGACCTTGACCCAATCGGTCCGGTAACTTCCGCCATTTTCTAAATATTTCAATGTAATTTAGTTTGCAATACTCGAAAGGGATCAGGATTTCGAAAACGGTAATATAAAGTTCGACATCTCGAAGTTTCAATGATCCCGCAACCCCTTAAGTCGAGCCCGTTAGCCGAACTGGGTCGCATGATTCGGCAAACGGAATACCGCTCGGACTAATGACATCTGCACATTGTCGTCTTCAGCGATTGTAGACCCCGGGTCGGCAGACCTTCTGAAGACCCTGTCATCAAGTTGAACACAATCCTGAATCCTTGATCAGGCTGTGAAATTCGAGCGATCGCAGGGGACGTCGAACAGTGCGCTAAGTCCTCCACGTCGAGCGCACCTGAGGACCGATCGGGCAATCGATATAGTGCTGCAGGGGGGGGGGGGGGGAGGGGACTGGTCCATAAACGTCTCGAACCGGTGCTTCTGATTGGAACTGGCCGGAATTACCAATTTGTTCACTCGCAACGTATGAAGAAATTCTTTCATACCCTAGACCGTGCATCCAGTTACGTTTAGTCGCACAACTTTTCCGCGAGTGTTTGTCTAAAATTTCTCTTGAAATCCGAGACTGTCCGGTCCCCGAATAACAAAAAAAAAAAAAAACAGAGTAATCGACCTTCGCCGGTTTCAATAGCGCTGTACCCGGTTAATCCGGAGTCAGCTGCCGGTAAGGAATGGCAGCCATTCCGGTAGGCCGTGGTTGATATCCGCCACCTGGCGATATTTCAACGATCCGCCTGGACAGGATAACGGATCCACTCTTTGTCCCGTGGTAATGGCGTTTCCCGAGGATTCCGCCACCGGGCAATTAGGAACGGTCCTGGATGTCTGGAAGACCCGGCCGGAAACGGTGTTGCGTGGGATCATCGGGACTGCGCCCGGGACCCTGTTGGATTACACGGAACCCCGGGATCCTCCGAGAAGCTCCGGAATGGGGAGGGGGTGGGGGTGTGGGGGGAAGAAACTTTCGTCAGGGTTTCGCGTAGGAAGGGAGGAAAAGCATAAAACCCGACCAGCTGTATACGGTCCCTCGTTCTATCCTAGATACCGTTCCCGGATCGAGGGAATTGAAGGAAAACCGGCGGGGCAAGTGCTATAGCGAGAGCTTGAGTGACGTCACCGAGCTATAGTGTAATCCAACCCGGCTCGTGTCCTCGCTGGTTATCCCCTCCGTTGGTGGACTCGCGGTTCTCGGAGCGTGACGTCACGCGCGTCGGATCGGACGAAATTTTTAGCAACAACGCCTCCTGGAGACCCGGACCCCCGGCAAACGACGAATCAAAGGAAAATGTTAATTTTGCAACTTGCTCGTGCTCCTGCCTTTGAAAGCATCATCGAGTTAAAAACCATGCGAAAGCAGTCGGCCTCCCTAAAAACTCCTTCGAAACCCCGGCGGCGACGGTCTCGCTTTGTTCTTTCGCTCGCCGGAAGTTCCGGCATCCGCGGCGAGCGTAAAGCGAAAATGCTTAATGAAACCGCGTGCGCGCGCGCGCGCTCGCTCGCTCCCGGACCACGCGATTTTTTGAAAAGACTGGCAACTTGTTTGTCGCCGGCAGAAGTTGCTCATTATGACCGACCCGTTGCCTTGTTAGCCGGCGACGTTTAATTTTAACGAGACGCTTCAAAAGCCACGGCCTTGATTATTTCAAAATGCGTGAGCGCCTCGCTGCCACGGGCTGCCACAGCTTCCACCCCCCCCATGCCCCCCCCCCCCCCGAAATAGTCGAACTATCCTGAACATCCAATCGCTCGTCCCCCGCCCGATGTCGTTAAGGTCTCTCTTAATTGATCGTCCACCTGGTGCTTTTCGTTCAGGAGGCTGTCCATCGAGATCGACCAAAAAGCTTGGCAGTCGCATTACGCATAAATCTGGCAGCGACGTCGCGAACATTCATTAACAACGGGAACAACGAGTCAGCAAAGTCTCGTTCTCTGTAAATCATGCTTCCCATCGGACGGCCTCGCTGCCGGGATGCCGGGGACCTTGTTCTTTCGGTAATGTGACAAAACAGCTCGTAACGAGGGGACCAGGTTTATTTGTGGGGCTGCAAGGATAATGGAGAAAGATGCTGGACCGCTTCAATCGAGAGCTTGTCCTCGGTCTTTCAGTTTTTGTTGGGACTAGATACAGACAGAAGATGAGCCTGGTTGGGACTAAGCTGTAATCTGAGTGTAAGTTAGGTCTGGGTTGCATGTACCCCAGGTTTAGCTCGGATTTTGCTTCGTGGTGGGTCTCTGCTAGGTCTGGGTTAGGCCTAGAACCCCTAAATTTGATTAGTGTTGGGTATCTAGCCCAGAACTGACCATAGTCTTTTCTGGATCATCATAGTTGACGCGAACCCACCATCCTAGCCAAACATAGTCCATTCTATACCATCATACTCCATCCTAACCAATAATAGTCTTTTGTAGTCCATCATACTGCGTCCCAGGCCATCATATATGGACCGCTGGTTTGAGACAGTCTAATTAGGTCTGGGTTGCATGTACCCAGGTTTAGCTCGGATTTTGCTTCGTGGTGGGTCTCTGCTAGGTCTGGGTTAGGCCCAGAACCCCTAAATTTGATTAGTGCTGGGTATCTAGCCCAGAACTGACCATAGTCTTTTCTGGATCATCATAGTTGACGCGAACCCACCATCCTAGCCAAACATAGTCCATCCTAGACCATCATACTCCATCCTAACCAATAATAGTCTTCTATAGTCCATCATAGAATCCCAGGCCATCATATATGGACCGCTGGTTTGAGACAGTCTAATTAGGTCTGTGTTGACAATGATACGCCAACAATATCACACCTAATGATTCCCACACCAAACACAGCTCCAGAGTCAGATCTAACTAGGTCTAGGTTAACAGTGATACCGTGACAATAGCCTGGCCCTAGGTACAGCCCTTTGGGGTCCTATACCACAGACCTAGCATTGTCCGGAGATGGATCAGGACTTGGCAGTAGCGCGCGAAACATAGGGTATCGGTATCAAAAGGACAGCATATAGATTTCAAACAATTATGGGCGTATTGATCTGTGCGGCGGAGCGTGGGGAGCCCGAGAACGGTACTCGAAATATCATTCGAGACTGCGTGCGCTCGGAATCGGGGCGAGGCTTTTGCGTGTCCGTGGGCGTACGCGTGTGTGTTGACGCATCAAAAACGCAGACAGCGGGCGGTCCTAAATGCCCGGAACGAAGATTTGCTTTTAAGCCTGACGCGTCCGGGGTCACGTTAGACATTAGTCGGCCGCGGGAAACTTGTTTGCGTTGTTGCGACGTTGACGACAGGCAGCCCAGACAACCGACGACTGTAACGCCGCGCCGCCACCTTCCCCTCTCAAAATTAGATTCAGCCTCCACAATGGACCCCATCCCCAATGAAACGTGTCTGTCAGTAGAAAACAACCGGCTCCAATAGGATTCCGAGTGGCGATATACTTGACATTGAAAGAGTGCCGCCCGGGGGCTCTTTTCATAATGGATGACGTTGAACCGGTTAAAGGGCGATATGGAAAGTGCCGCGGACATCGGGACTGACGTCTCCCCATTATTTCCATGGATTATTATTAGTTGAACGCCGTCGACGGTCGCAGATCATTGCACAGTCGTCGTTTTTTAAAATCGGAACCCTTTTGGTCTTTCTATTTGCATAAATTTCTATTTTATTTTCGACAAGTTTCATTGTACTTAATTATTTCTTTACGAAACGTCTGTCAACGTATTCCTGACATTTTTCTGATTAAAATGATACCCCACATGACCCCATTTGGATCATATTTACCTGATTAAATCCAGAACATAGAATTTGAATACCATCGGTTCGGATAATTGAGGTACCAAAAATTCGGGATTTGCTCAGCCGAGTAAGCTCCAAAGTATGTCGTGTTTGGACTCGTTTTAATCAGAAAAATGTCACGATCATGCTGGTAATAGATAAGCAGTCCAGTTAAATTTCTGAGAAGTTATTTGTTTAAGCAATATATTAACAATTTTCAACTCGTACGCGCGATGGGGAACATATTGAAATGTTGATCGAACGATAAGCATCGTCGCGTGATCGACGTCGTTCTTTCGGCTAATTGATTAAACCATGATCCGTTGTATAGAACCAGCCGAAGCTTTTGTCATCCGCAGATTACCGGAGACGCTGCTGCATTATTCATTCGGCCGGCCGATGTTCGGTTAACAACGTTTCCATGTGTTTTGGCCCACAAAGACGCCGAGCCGGATATTTTAGCGGAATATCGAGCGTGTCGAAAGTTTCGGCAGGCCGCGCCGCGCGACACGAAATTCGTCACGCCACGAAGGGGGAGGAGAGGCTAACGACCAGAGGCGGCCGTGTAAAATCTTCGTGGTCCCGTGAAATTTCTGTGACGTACCCGGGGAATCGATCGCCTATTGTTTCACGACGAACTTGAGCGCAGCTTATTGTTCTACGAAGTAGATTTAGCTCGAGCCTGTGCCTAAACTCCGCATGTGCGAGTTGACCGAGTCTAAAAGGGGATTGTTTCATTTGGAGGATCTTGCTGCGATGCTTTTCAGTAACCTCGAAAACATCTTCCTCGAAGCTACTACTCTTCGAATAATAGTTAATTCTTAACCTGGGGAATTCTCTGTAAATTGTCCTGGGATTGGCAGGCTCTAATTTTGTTGCAGAATGGGGTCTAGATCTAATCTAGACATTAGACTTCGGTGTAGCAGGTAAATTGCATCAGTAACTTCAGTGTAGAGACTATTAAGGTTATCTTTTAGCTAATAGACGTCTGGGAACTAGGACCTAATACAGGATAGAAGCTAACACATTGTGAGATACGTGAGCTAGACCCTACGAAGTCCTACATCAGATCTGGCACTACATGCTGATGGATATTTAGGACCTGGCACCTCATTCAGACATAATTGTAGAAGCTGGTTCACCCACAGATATGTGATCCAGAATCTGTGAAGGCTTACAGCAGACTTGGCACTAGTTGCCAATAAACACCTAGGACCCAAAAGTAGGTCTTAGCCTAAACCCAGGTATAAAAGTGACCTCAAGTTTGTGACCTAGAGTTTAAGAAGCCCTAGAAGGTAGGGGCTAATAGACATCTAGGACCTAGGCCTAATTTTCTCGTAAGTATGCTAACCAATTCGTGACGATCCAGGACCAGCAAATTGAACCGTGGAAAAGCGTTCCAGGGGGTGAGTAGCTATCACACAGTGTGCTCGAAGTTCGCATTCCATTCATCGTCGATTCAATCGCAACGTAACCGTACTTAATTGTCCTAGGTTCCCGGTGGCTTCCGGCGGAGATCTCAATCTTTTCGAACTTTCGTCGATGTCGCGGAAATCCTCCCACCATTCCCGGCTCTGCTCTCGACTTTCCCGTGGCTCGGAACCGTTGCTCGTGATTCAAGGGCCTGCCGGGATCGATTGTGCTCGAAATTCGAAGCGGTAGGAAGGGGCAGGCGGTTAAAGGATCCAAAAGCCAGCAGGGGAGGAGGTGGGGGTTGCCAAGGGAGAAGGGCGCGGTAGTGCTGTGATTTTGCGCCTTTAATATCCAGTTTAAATATTCATGAGAGCGAGGAAGGGCGCGAGATATCGTATCTTTGCGCGCAAAGTCCCCGGCGCACGTATTTTCGGTCCTGGACACCCCGCGTTGTGCTTGTTCAGTGCATAACGAATGAAAGGTGTTGTTTAAATTTCATAAGGCCTTTGGGTTGTTCGCCGGCAAAAAATGAGACATTCTCCCCGGCCACAATATTCGAGGTAAATGCTCTTCCTTCTGTGAATATTCGCCGTTAGATTCTCGCTGGCTGCGAGAAGTGCGGCTGGGAAATGGACCGGTACGCGTACATCATGAGAGGTTAGGTCCCGTATGGTCAGACATGGGTCTTTGAGTGATGTGGTACTAGATTGAATAGTGTAAAGCCTGGGCCAGGTCTGGGTTGAGTATTGCAAACTCAAATATGGTGGTAGCTAGTGTTAGGTGGGTCCGTGGCCTTCAAAAAATGTTGGGTCTGATCTACCATGGCTGGTTAGGCCCACGTAGACCCCCAGTAATTAGGTCTCCAGAATTTAGGTCCCCAGAAATTAGGTCTCCCAGATTTTAGGTCCCCCAGACTTAAGGTCCCCCAAAGATTAGGTCCTCTAAATTTTAGGGCCCCCACACTTAAAGCCATCCAGTCTTTAGGTCCCATTCAAACTTTAGGTCCTTCTGGAGTTAGGTCTCCAGAATTTAGGTCCCCTGAAAGTAGCTTCCCCAGACTTATATCCCCCAGATTTTAGGTCCCCTAGACTTAAGGTCCCCAGACTTTAGGTCTCGCAGAGTTTGGGTCCCCCAGACTTAAGGTCCCCCAGATTTTAGGTCCCCCAGATTTTAGGCCCCCCAGACTTTAGGTCCCCCACACTTGAAATCATCCAGTCTTTAGGTCCTTCTGGAGTTAGGTCCCCAGACTTATATCCCCCAGATTTTAGGTCCCCCAGACTTAAGGTCCCCCCGACTTCAGGTCCCATTCCAGATGTAGGTCCTTCTGAATTTAGGCCTGCAGAGGTTACACCCCTCCAGAAGTAAACGGTCTTGTTTTAGGTTTGGAAACGTTAGGTCATCGAATTTTAGTTCCACTCAGGTTAGGCATCGCTTCCAGGTCATGCTGCGGGTTCAAACATTGGCCCAGTGTGGGTCCGACGTAAACAGTGTTCGAGCGTGTGTGTAGTACGAGTTCACGTGCAGATAGTATAGACACAATCAAAGTAATTATGGTTAGTACGAGGAGGGAATTTCACGTACGGTTACAAGTAGTGCGGGTATTAGGGGTACGAGTAAGGATTCCACGGTTAGGGTTAATACGGGTGCGGTTATGGGTTCGGTTGTGGTTCGATTTTGGTTCCGAAATGACCAATCGTTAAGCAGACTTATGACAATGGCGGCTGGATTCCTTCGTGGCTATTATACCAAGTTGGAATAAAATTGGCGGTGGCGGCGGTGCTATCGGTAGGGCACAAATAAAATTAAAGTACAGTGAGTTCTCCTATACTTAACGCGGTTAATTCGGTCCGTGTTGTATCGGAACCGTGTCTCCAGTGTCGAGTGGGATCTTATTCAGCATTTCAACAAAATTCCAAATAAAATTACAATAATATTTCGACATATCAACCGACTGACGTGTCTACAATTTTTATCATCCAAGGAGGCTGTGCGTTCATTATTTACAATTCAGTCGGAGCTTTCGCGAGGCCCGTTTTATTTCCGTTTGGCCCACTTAACGACGCGGGGAACTCATTTTCGAAAGTGACTAATCCATAAAAATGCATTTCGCTCGCCTCAAAAGATGGACGCCTCTGTATTCATACTTGCATCACCGACGTCAAAAAGATTAATGCCTCGCTCGCTGCGAGGATAGCGGCGTTCTTCTCTCTCTCTCTCTCTACCCTTTTTTCTCTTGGCGGGTAGGTTGGAAAAAAAAAATAAGGAAAACGTAGGAGAGGGATGCAGAACCGGTATCCGGAAAAAGCACTTTCCGCTGCAAAAGAAATTACATTCCCGTCCCCTTTTCTCGCGGATTTCTTCGTTTGCATAAAAATCTTGATAACAAAATATTGTAACTCGTATTTCCTGGTGTTCGTGGACGCGCGCGCGCGCGCGCGAGCGTGCGCTCACAAGCTAGCCTGCTCGTTGGCCGGTGTTTTCAGACAGCGCGAAAGAAAAACGCCCCGGCGCCATGCAGAAGAGAGGAATTCTGCTACGAGCCCTTGATGGATATTTCACCGGATATTTCTGTGACCACGTTTAAATTTCCTGTCCCTCGGGCGACTAATGTCTGGCCACACGTGGGGCGGAGCGGAAAACCTTCTGGGAAATATCGTTAAACAAAAAGTACCGGCCCCAGACCGCTCGCTACGTTTTCCCGATGCCTGGTACATCGCCCTGGATGAAGGGGACGCCGTCCGTCAAGCATTATTTCATTTTCACGCTCCAAGACCAAGAACCTCGCGAATGCGCTACAAAATCGATTTTTTTATCATTCGTCCGGACAGCCTCGTTCTTCCTGAAGATACCAAACAAAAATTCATGTAAATATTTAAATAATTGCGGAAGTTGTGGGACTGAACGTGACCGGGGACATGGTCGAGGGTATACTGTACGTGAA
>CM052135.1:2489666-2549350 GCA_028454255.1 Halictus ligatus
CGCCTCTTACAAGCCCTCGGTTTCTCGCGCGCTCTGTCGCTCCGTGTAATCCGAGCAGGCGGCGTGCGCGCGTCACACACTCCTAAACATTTATCAGAACTGTCCGACGCAATCGCGATGGAGTTCGTGTCAAGAGACACGGAATAAGCGTCAATTTCCTATCGTCGCATTATCTAAACAAAACCCCGGCCGACATCGGGCCCCACCTCCCTCCGCCGTCGCCTAAATAATTTCTGGTGAACCGTGAACGTGTGCACGCGGCGTGCGGAGGGGCGGCCCGCCTGCATTGTCAGGTAACAACGCAGTGACAAGCGGGCGATGCATCGGCGCGCAGATACGGTTTTCGAGCGCTCCGAGAGACCGAGAGAGAGAGAGAGAGAGAGAGAGAGAGAGACAGGGAGAGAGAGCGATCCGTTATCGGCGTCACCGGCGCAATAAACCAGGCCCCCGTTGACGTACAATCGTCGAGATGCGCGCCGATTACTTCGCCGACTTTGTGCACCCGCGCACGCGGAAACTAGTTTCGAAGAGGAACGATAAGACATGTCGCAAAACTTCCAGTTTATTCAGACGAGATGCTCCGCCGTGCTTCCCGGCACCAGCGACGACGCAGTTTTTCGTTTTCGAGATGTCCCCCTAAGAGTGTTCACTTCTTTCGCGGTGATCCGGTTCGCAATGCACTATTTGGAAATTATTTTACACATTCTTTCTGCGCGCTGTAATCGTTGAAAACAATTTTCGAATGATAATTTCGAATGTTCGAGGATCACCCCTCGAGTGCGTGAAGAATTTTCGGGCCGGTGTATTGTTGCTTTCGACTTTGCTGGTCTGGTACGAGGAGCGAGGACAATTAAGTCTTTCATTAATCTCTAATAAAGTCGCCGGGGCAAACAGAAGCCGGAGCCGTGGTTGCCGGATAGCTGGCTGGAAAAAAGATGCACGGGGGAACGGAAGAATTCCCGTAACAATCGCGTAAAAGATTAAAGTATGCTGCATATATGTTTCCCCTGACCCAGTTGCGGTTTAAAGTTGTACAATACACTCCAAGTTTGTGCTATCGCGCCGGGGCTGCGCAACCGGTTCGCATGGATGAAAGTGGAACTTAACGAAAATTCCTGTTGGAGGCGTACCAACCAGCCGACGTTCTTACGCGCGTCCTGTTTCTTTTTTCATGCCGGCCGTTCGGTCGAATGCAATTTGGACGGAGTTCTCATTACGACTGGTTCGGTTGGCGACACTGTCACCGAGGAAATAATTATTATTTTGGCGGTTTGATAGTTGGCTGACACCGTAGTTAGTGGTTGCCGATCTCTGGAACACGATAACTCATGTATTAGTACAAGAACTAGTGACTGGGGGACTAGGGGCGGGACTAGGAATGGAAGGGTGGGACTTGGGCCTTGGGGTGGGGCCAGAGGAGGTGCTAGGGAGTGGAGAAGGGGCCAGGAAAAGGCCTGGAGGAGGGACCACGGAAAGGATTGAGGGAGGGGCCAGGAATTGGGGGAGTAGCCAGAAATTCTAAAGAGTGCCAGGGATTATAGGAGGAACCTGGGATTGAAGGAGGGGCCAGGGATTGGGGGAGTATCCTGGGACTGTAGGAGGGGCCTGCATTTGGAGGAGGAGCCAGAAACTGTAAAAACAGCCAGGGATTATAGGAGGAACACGGGATTGAAGGAGGGAGCAGGGATTGGGGGAGTAGCCTGGGACTGTAGGAGGGGCCTGCGTTTGGAGGAGGAGCCTGAAATTATAGAGAGAGCCAGGGATTATAGGAGGAACCCGGAATTGAAGGAGGGGCCAGTGATTGGGTGAGTTGATTGGGACTGTAGGAGGGGCCTGCGTTTGGAGACCGGAGATTGTGGGAGGAGCGTAAGATTGTAGGAGTGGCTAGGGACTGTGGGCGGAGCGTAAGATTGTAGGAGTGGCTAGGGACTGCGGGCGGAGCCAGGAGTTGTACGAGGGGCCAAAGTGTCTTATACTACTTGAAGCCACTACCGCAGACGGTCGTGACGTCATGGTCGGGGGTATGCAGAAAACTGTTGGCATATGTGTTCATTGGGCAGGCAGTTCGATGAGTATCGGTTCATCAAACTATTGGCCAGGCGGACGGCTCGCAGCGTCCTGGAGCCGCTTTGTCGCGCGATATGTTCACGTCCTCTTTGTTCTATTTGCACGGGCGACCTATGTCAATTTAGAAGCAGAGTCTGCTTGTCGGGAGAGGCTCGCTCGTCCCGCGGAAAGGTTTAATATCGCTCGCGCAACGCTCGTTGGATCGCGTCAATATTTTCTGTCCGTTTGTATCGGCGACGCGCAGATGAGGATTATCGATTATAAGTTAACGAGTCTGCACGCTTTTCCTCGTTCTCCCCGGGCTACGGTACGCGCCGCCGGGTCTTTATTCCACGCCCGAGGGATTACACCTGTACGCTCTATTATGGGTATTCGATTTAATCAGGAAACGGCCGTTTGTTCATAATAAATAAGGCTCCGAGCGTGAGAAGAGTTGCGGCTACGGTGCTCGGCCGCCTCTTTAGGGACTAGGAGGATTATGGTGAATTATAATCAACTATAATGCTGTTTAATGCCCGGGACCAGGCGGAAAATGTATAAAGGCTGGCTACGCGTATAGACGGCACGATCTTTGCGGAAACTTTAATCGGAGGATCTTCCGGCCGGGCCGCAAATGAATTAACAACCGAACTCCACGTATCACAAATGAAACGGGAACTAGACAAGGTTACCCGGCTAGACGAAAGGGATCAGAGTAATGGGATCAAATGGTATCCGAATGTTATATCGAATTCTTCCAACTTAGCTTAATCTCGGCTTAAGCTCCGCGAATTCTTGCCCGGGAACGGCCCGGAATCCGGGCTCCTTTTAATTTACATAGGAGCAGCGTCCCCCAATTACCCCCTGGAAGGAGGAACAGCATTTTCAATCGACTTTCTCGCGAATTGAAAATTAATCTCCGCGGAGCTCGTCTTCGTTACCTCGAGCACATTTTTCTCGGATGGCAGTCCACTCGGTTTCCAGCGGAGGCGCGACGCGACGCGACGCGTCGCTGTTTCTGGCGACCATTATTGTCGTGCCAGTGGAACGCAAAACTGTCGTTCCCTGTTTGTCGACTATTGTTTATCCGCGCGGTTATGTGGCCCGTTGTTATCGTTTCCGGATACCTTCATGCCCGGGCACAATGAAAACTCGCGTTTTCGGAAATTTCCGGGACTGTCGCGGATAAACCGCGGTTTTCAAAAACAAAAAAAAAAAAAAACGCGTCCTCCGCCTCGTCGACGTCGGCCGCTGTCGTGTGTTAATTTATGGCATCGTCGGATGTTGTTCAGCGGAGCCTCCCAGAGCCCTGGAGAGGCCTTTTCACGTGGAACGGTTCACCATTCAACGCCTCGCGAACGTTTGCATCCCCTTTCTTCCACTGAAAACATTGCGTCACATCGAGGAGCACGTACAGTCGATCCAGAAAACGTTTCCGCAACGGTTTAAACGTGTCCTTCGCTTATTAGACACGCCTGGAAAAATTTAGATTTCGTTGCTAAGAGGTAGCCACGAAGAGAACCACAAAATTCTACCATTTGGACATATTCAAACATTCAATCTTGGCTTTTTCCCAAAACCAGCATCTCAATTTTCTCCATATTCCGCGGGGAAAATTGTTTTATTGCCGGTCGATATCAAGAAATGCGCAGAAAATAAACTATTGATTTTGGACGAAAAATATTGCCACTTCTAATAATGGTGAACCTTAATTGGTGTATTACGTTTGGTTGCAATCGAATATATTGTGATTTACAAGTCGATGGCTACGGATTCGATTTTAAGGTCCTGAGATGGTCCAGAAACGACTAGCTCATTTCTCTGCAGAATTCGGCGGAATCAGCATTTTGACAGTAACATAATTTCGTATCTCAAAAGTAGCCAATTTGCCTTATTCTCGAAGAGAAATTATTTTAGCTCCGTCACCATTTCACGTCGAGAGAAATAATAATTAAAAAATGAATGGTCGTTCCCGGGCGAAAAATATTGCTATTTATAATAATACTGAACCCTCCTTGATCCATATCTTTCAATCCCAGTCGGAAACATTGCTATTTGCAAGCCGATGCGACAGATTAAATTCCAGTGGCTGCTAAAATAATTCTCTTAAATAATCCCAGTCCCAGTTTCTGGCTAATTGCATCAATTAAAAGACCCGTCTGTCGACCACCCGAAATAATTATTGTCCCGAGTATTCGAACGGTGCTGGGACTTTTGCGCCAGACTGTAACCTCTTTTCGAAAGGAGCCTAATTTTGACAAACAAGTAGACAGAAGCGCGGAGGAGGTCTGCGGCTGCTTTCTGTTTGGAATGCTCGAAATTAGCGAGGTGCGCGCCGAGGCTTTTGTGCGGGGCTGTACGGCTTGGAATCGATTTTTGAAACCACGTCCGCCACGTCACGTTTCCTTTTTCCGTCGGAAAAAGATTCTAAAGGGAGAACAGTAAAGAAAACCAAGGGACTTGTAAGCCGATCGTTCGGAGTGGCGGCGCGAAGGCTCGGCGTAACCCTTGGCCGCGTTGAATAGGAAGTTCGACAAGGACGACAATTGCCCGGGCAGGGAACGTAACATCCATATTGCTAACGTTTTCCTGCCGCGTTTCCCTTCGTACGATGCGCGCACGTACATACATACACGCGTGCACGGGCGCAGGCACACACCGGGACCGTCCGTTTCGCCCGGAACGTTTATTGAGAAGTGACAAATTTGAAATTCGGGTATACACCGGCTGCCAAACTACGGCTTAGCCAAATATTATTCAATAGGCTTCGAGAGAGCTAATGGTACACGCCTGGACACCTTCCGGTCATGGACAACGCTACGAATAATATTTGGGATTGTAATCACATCATCAACGCGAATCGACGAACCAGAATTCCATTCGGTTCGCAATTTGTTCGATGATATTCCGCGCGGTCACTTTGTGACGTATGAAAGAAGGTTAATTTCGTCTCGTTCGATTGAATTCCCGATCGAAAACGCTGGCTCGATCGATCGAATCAACGGGATTCTGCGTCTCCGAGCCTTCTTCGATCCACCTTAAACTGCTCCAATTTGTAAATCGTATTGACGAAAATAAAATTCATCGAACCGTGTCCGTCGCGACGAACGTCATCGCTGCTCTTAACGGATCCGTGCCGAATCCGTTGGGTCGATGAATCGAATTGTACCGGGGCTACAACAATGTTTGCAATAAGTTTAACCGAGCGGTATAAATTCTCGGGAACGCACCGGCAGAAAAGTTTAATTATTTCAGCAAACACTGTAACAGAGCAGAATTTCACGTACCCCGCCAGGCAGCCCGACCACTGTGATCTCCGACAACGAACGGCACGAACGTTTCAGGATCACGCGGACTCTTGAATCATTTTTCAAACTAGCCACGTGAAAGGTCCACGCGAAATGACAGGGGATGCGGGCAACGGAATGGGGAATGTGCGACGGCGGTCTATGATGTTGGCCGAGTAATGGCCGGTTGTTGGACGGTATTTTTGTCCTATTAATTTGCCGGTTATTTCGAAAAGTGGCTATTTGTACGCCGGGTATGTACGGGCGGTATATCGCGGCCGGCGATTCTTTGATCGAGCGTTAAGGGTTTGAAATATTGGCCCCCGGTGGTCGGTTCTCGCGGGCATTACACGCGATAAAAATGCCCTCGGAAGGAGCGCACCGGAAGAGTGTGCGCGAGGGGTGGGGGGTGGGGGGATGAGGATACGGCATATCGCTGGGAATCGATTCCCGAGCGAAGATTAATTGAATATCTAGCCGGTCATGCCGGGCCGGGATCGCTATGCTCCATATCGGACGAGAAAAAATGCGGGATTCCCGTGACACTCCGGTATTTCTGCTCGCAGGAGCCAGCCCTGGCTTTTCCGTGTATGCCATCGGCCTCCCGGTATCGTGGAATTCGTCGTGTCTCGATCGATGGTCGGATTTCAATCTGTACATCCCCTGTATGACGTCCTGTGACGCATGCGGACGTGCACCTCGAGGAAAATAAGCCGCGTTGTTGTCCCTCGAACAACGCTGCACCCCCCTCTCTCTTTCTGTCGAACCCCCTCTCCCTCTTCCTCCATCCTGCACACTCCTAGCCCGTGTCCTCTAAATCTGTCCGCAATTCTGAAGCTGAACGAAATTGGACAGTATTTTAGCCGATCTCCGTAGACCGTCGGGAAAAATCTGGAGGACGATCACTGGTAGTCAGACCGCTCATTCTACTCGGGGATCATTAATTAAATTAAATCGAATACCTGGCACAGTTTATTTTTGTCGAAATTGCCGTCTAAATTATTTTTCTGATCGGCAATCCTTCGTATCCTGCGAGGAAAATTGACTTATCGTGGTCGCCGGTCGATGTTGAGAATTGTGTTTGTAGAAAATAAATTGTTCATATTGGACGAAAAATATTGCCATTTCTAACAACAATAGAGCCTAATTGACACGTAACGTTCAATCGCAGTCGAATAGTTTGCGGTTTACACGCCGATGCAGATGGATTCGATTTTAGGGTATCGGGTGGCTCAGGAGAGAATGCGTAATTTTTCTGTGCGAAATTTGGCGGAATCAACATTTCTCTTTCTTGAAAACCTAGCATAATCTTAGAAAATATTCGTAGGAAAAACATTATTTCGTTTCCATTGCCAGTCGATGGGGAAATGATTTTTAAAAAATAATTCGTCGAGCCTGGGCGGAAAATATTAGCATTTCTAACAAGAATGGACCCTACTCGATGTAATCCTTTCAATTAGGGTAGAACATATCGCGATTTGCATACCGATGGCGACGGATTAGGTTTCAAGGTACCGCGCGTCATGAGCATCAAATCTGTCGTCGGACCCATCCGACGAAACTCGGTTATGGCGTGGCATGGTTTACGGGACCGTAAATGCGACGCGACGGCTCATGAAAATGTTTGATTACAATAATTTGTACAAGTCACGCTTAATGCTGTCGGCCGGCGTTGAAATGAATGAAGAAAAAAGAAAAAGAGGAGAACGAAAAATCCTCTCGGCTGTGTAACGGCGAGTCGATCGGTACCTTTTTGCAAATGAATTGCAGAAATAATTTGTTTTGCATATAGAGCGAATATTTCTGCGTAAAGACACGGCGCCGGGGCGCTAGCCGAACCGTGACGTCACCGTGAAATCATTACAGCTCGTCATCGTTAAAATTAATGGACGTTTCTATCGAGTCGCGCTGGGAACGGTGTATTCCGATCGTTAATGAGACGTAGCCGTGACGGCAAATAGACGATCGAATAAATACCGTTTCGAATGTTATTAATCGCTCGCTGTCGCTCTGTTTTCTCGCGATGATGATCTTTCCCGGGTCTTCGTGGAATCATCCGTGTGTTAAACCTCGATATTAAATTATACTCCTTGCTGTTCCCTATCCAATTAAACAACCATTTCGGGCCGGAGCCTGAAACGAATAAAGCTCATGTATCCGCCACATAAATACTGACTTCGATCGATCATTTCCGTCGACGATCCGTGCAAATCTGTAGGACTGTCTGCCGGCAGATTGTTCGAGCTCGCTTCGTTCAATCGGGGAGTAGTATTTCATTTTTTTCAGGCTTGATTATTCGGCAAGCAATTCCGATTCGTTTAGGAACGAGTTATCCCTGGCTCCTGTAATTGCACAGAAATTAAGCACATCCCGTCTCCGGCCCTGCTTCTCCAGGCACTTGTTCTACACCCCCACCCCCCGGGGGGTAGGTTGTAGCTCGTATTTATCTGTTAAAGCGGCATTAACGGGAATTACCGGTTAAACGTTGCACGAAAATTGCATGTAAACAGTGCACTTCGTTCGATTGCGAGTCACCAGATGAGAGCCTCCCAGGTAAATCGAATAGCCCAGGACCCGGTATCAGGTATGATCCAATCAATCTATTACGGACCCTTCACGAACGAACATACTACGCCGAAACTGCAACGGAGAGTCCACTGGCACTGGCGCGGAGAACGTGTGTCTGGTATCATGCTCGGTATCCACTTCGTCGAACACACTCGTCCTTTTTATAATGATCGCCGCGTACTCCGAGCGAGGAGTCATTACAACAATCGTTTCTGTCGCTGGAGACGCTAAGCGGCATGCATAATCCTGCGCGTGTCATAATGCAGACTGCCGCATGCAGGATGCACGATGTATCATTGGATTATGGGGGCTGGCGACACAAGAGACCGCGGTATTCGATATCGCGTCCCCAAGGATGCAGCACAAATAGATTCGTATTCCGCTACACTTGTTCCCGCGTGCATGTATATAAATGCATCGCGTTGCATCGCCACGAACAGAGACTTCTGTGCACAGAAAGAACAAGAACTCAAAATTTCATAGAAAATTCTATCGGTGGCTGAAACGGCCCTAACTGGGTCACAGCCTTAGGCCGATACCCTTGGGAAGGTCTGATGGGATTACGTCTGGGCCCTGATCAGGTCTAATAAGGTTAGGCCTGGGCAGTAAGCGAGGTCTGAAGACGTCAGGACCTAATCGAGGTCTCAAAAGGTCAGACATGGATCTAATCGAGGCCTCAGAAGATTAGGCATGGAACTAATTGGGGTCTCAAAAGGTTACGCATGGACCTAACTGAGGTCTCAAAAGGTTAGGCATGGGTCTAATTGAGATCTCAAAAGGTTTGGCATGGACCTAACTGAGGTCTCAAAAGGTTAGGCATGGACCTAACTGATGTCTCAAAAGGTTAGGCATGGATTGAATTCAGATTTCAAAAGGTTAGGGATGGACCTAACTGAGGTTTCAAAAGGTTAGGCATCGATTGAATTGAGATCTCAAAAGGTTAGGGATGGACCTAACTGAGGTCTCAAAAGGTTAGGCATGGATTGAATTGAGATCTCAAATGGTTAGGCATGGACCTAACTGAGGTCTCAAACGGTTAGGCAGGGTCCCAATCAAGGTCTCAGAAGATTGGGAATGGACCTCATCGAGGTCTCAAAAGATTAGGCACGGTCCCAATTTAGGTCTCAGAATGTTAGGCATGTATCTAATTGAGGTCCTAAGGCTTGTCCCCTAAGTCCGTGTCCTCTATAAACCTCAGCACGAGCAATCGCGCCAGCGATGTCTCCGAAAACAGAAGAAGCACAGTAATTTTATGAGGCGTTACCCACACCAGGGGCCACCGACTGCAGCAGTAACACGTGTAGTTCGATCGCGATCGCCGGTGGGTGTAGCGTGAAACCGTAAATAGTCGGAGCGATCTAGGAGCACGTTATCAGGATCAGAAGCCCTCCTTCTTCTCGGGTCGGCCTTGCTCGCGAATGAACGGAACGCCGGTAGGCGTGTGCGCGTTATGCGCCGTAGGTGTGTGCAACGCCTTGTCGGTGTCTATGGAATGTAATACGGTGGCTGGCAGCGTCACGTGGCTATTTAGAGGAGGCAGAGTGCGAGCCAGAGGAAGGACGAGAGGGGTGTGGGAGAAAGACTGTGCTGCGAAGAGTTCTGGAAAGGCAGAGCCCGTAGATAGGGGTGATGTCCCCCAGCTGGAAGGGACGAGGAGGGACGAGGGGCGAATCTGCACGAAGAGACGCTCGAGGCGATGTTCTCTCCTTTCCTTGGTCTGTTTCTGTTCTAACCAGCATCGTCCGCCTTCTTTTTCTCCTTGTCCCCGTTGCTTGGCTCTTTCCCTTTCTCCCTCTCTCGCTCTCTCATTCTTTTTTCGCCTTTTTTGTAGTACGTACATTCGACGACTCCCGTTCCTCGTTTTTCTTCGAACTCTTCCCTTTTTCCGCGCTCTATTTTCTGCGCTAGCTGCGTTTTCGTCTCCGTCCCACCCGGAGATCCTTCTCCGTCCCGCGCTCTCTTTTTCTTTGCTCCACCCCTCCCCCCTTCTTCCCCTGTATCTTAGTACACGTTTGCTTTTTCCGCGCCACCCGGAGCTCATAAGACGACACTTCGGGGCATACATTGTTGCTCACGTGTGACACCCGCTACGGCACCGATTACAGGCCCCCGTGTCTCGCGTCGCGATGCACCGAGCCCCGACTGATAGACGCTACCCGAGGCTAATGATCCGTTTAGCTGGCTCAGGTTTCTCTGCACTGTCCCCTTTTTAATCTCGCATACCCCCGGAGCTAAGTCGAGCCCGGCCCGGAAGTCAGCGCAACGCAATCTGGAATTCATCCCGAGTCTCCTAAAACTGATGTCAGCAACAAGGTAGACAGGGCAATAGAATATTTTACCTGGGCCTCTCTGCACGTAAGCATTGTAGCTCGCGGTGTCTTATTAGAGTGTGCAAGCCATTAGAAACACCTGTAGACGCTGAGTTATGTCCCAGTGCATAGCCTAGAGTGCTACTTAGACACACCAGCCTCCGGTAGAATTACATTCTCACCCCGAGACAAGCACTCTGACGAAGACCTGTTATTTGGCGATGTTTGACTATGTTTGACGAGGTTTGTTCAAGTTTACGAATTAGAAACAGGAGCCTTGACTTGTCTATGTTTGGAGCTGATGGGTGTTGCTTGTTATTATTCCTCTACATATTTTGTTGGCGATGTTTGACTATGTTTGACGAGGTTTGTTCAAGTTTACGAATTAGAAACAGGAGCCTTGACTTGTCTATGTTTGGAGCTGATGGGTATTTGCTGTTATTATCCCTCTACATATTTTGTTGGCGATGTTTGACGATGTTTGAGACACGGACGAAGAGACGCCAGGAAAAATGCTCGGTGGAAAATCTGCGAAAGATTTCCTCCCTTGGGTAGCTATTTCTGACTGGCATGGAGGATCCAGTTGCGATACGGCGAGTCCGTCTTCCGCATAATCCCGGGCTGCCCCCTCTCCCGTGATAATTCTTCCGAACGCATAGCCACAAGCGTATTCCAGACAACGTCGAACCCGGTCTGGGTTAGGTCTGTGTGGCCTCGGCAGATGCGGTCCGTCTCATCCACTCGGCTGGCTCTCCGGATAGCTCGGGCTTGCGAAAAGCCAGACCATTGACACCGGCGCGTGCTCCGCCATTGTTGCCAGGCTAATAAAGAAAAATAAAGGCTCCTCTTCCTGCAGGATATTAGCTCTTCCCTAGACCGAGCCCGAGCCTGTCCTTTCTTACCGTGGCGGGGCCACCGGGATAAGGAAACGCGGCCGACATCCGGTTTCCGCATTGCTGCTTCGCCCCACGAAAATCTGCGCGTTCTTTAATCCGTCCACGATCACGGAACCCCTTTCCCTTTTCCCTTTCCTTTCCTTTCTTTTGCTACCACCGGCGTGCGGTGAAAGCAAATTACCGGACCCTCCTGCTGCCTCTCTTTCTCTCTCACTCGATCCCTTGCTCGACCGTGTTTTCCCTGTAAACGTTCCCTCCTGTATCTTGTACCGAGTTAGCCCAGAGTCCACAGACATCCGTGAGAGCGATGTTAAGAACGTCTCGCGTTCCCCGCGTGTTCGACGTTAATCGCGAAATTGGAACACGACATCCAGCATAATTCCGCTTCCTTCGCCTACTCGTCAAGGATACATGGAAAGTACAGAATGTGTCTTCTCTATGTGGCAGACGATTCCCGACTCTGCGAATTTTATTTCTAATTTCTGGGACCCCCAATAGCTTGCTCCAGAATCTTAGATATTCAAACTTGGCCGAGGTTTGACGAAGTTTGACGGAGTTTGACGAGGTTTGACAGAGTTTGACGAGGTTTGAACCCCGCGAAAGCCATCAGTGTAATATAGAAATCAGTGTGGACGAAGTAATTTGTGAAAATTCTCCTTTTTGCTACTATAAATCTACCCTACCGACTTTCGTAATAAATATACAAAATCCGTAATGCACTGACAACATTACAATTTTTTCAACGCCAAAGTATAAATTATCCATGCACACGTAGCTTATTAGATCGTCGAAATCCCGATATATGAAAAGGTTTAACGAAGTTTGTTTAAACCTGATGTTGTGTACCTCGAACGCGCTCAACGAGCCCCGGCACCGTCTCTATAAAACAGGCCATAAAACTGTTTGACGGCTTTTTACAACAAATTGGCATCGCGTTACGATTACAAAGGAGGTGAAAGCGGCGATTACGCGGATATAAATTTCGAGCGTGACCGAACGGTCTGCGCCCGGGCGTGGAACCAACATATCCAGGAGCACATCCGTCAGGATCCGGTAGCTGCTAGGCAAAAGCGGGATTAGCGGAATACGTTTGCCAATAATACACGCCGCACAAAAGGGCCATCCCCTAATTGTAGACCCTCGTCTGTTTGGAAACGAGTACAGGCCGCATTAATTCGCGACGAGTGTGTTGTTTCTCAGTGTTTCGTGAGGGGTCCGCAGGATAAACCATACAAGCCGGATAAGTACAGGGGCTGCGGCTGATATTAGCTCAACGTTTGCCCGGGCCACTCTACTTTTCTGGCATTTAGAGTCAATTAAGCGAGTTCCATTGGCCCCTTTACGTCCGCAGAAGTAATTAGAACCGTGTCCGCAGGCTTTCTATACGTGACGTCAACGTTACAGTCGTGTCGCACGACATCCGGACGCATAATAAGAAACAGCCCAGTCGATTCTTGGTCCTATTCGTTCTGATCGCTACCCTCGTCATTGGAGGCTAATACGAGGGTAGAAGTTATCATTTTTCTTCTCGGTCACCGCTTGAGACATTTAAACGAAATAAAATGGAAAACATAGCTACTTCCTAGCTGTATATCGCACATTTTTGTCCGAGTTGTGAATCGATTATTTAGGGTAGAAAAAATATAATTCTTCAGATGTGGTCTTTCGGAAGCCCCACCTACGTCCATACGTAATTTATACTAGCACACCTAGTTAAAGATTAAGAAACCCAGGTCATGAGTTTATTTATCGTGGTAGTCGTTACACACAACCTCATCAACGCACTTTACCATAAATCAATTGTTAAAGGTAGGAAAAATTATTTCTTGGCGATGGTTTCCAAGAATTGCCTCGTGCTTAAAATTAGACGGGCTTCGATTAACAAATACCTTTTTCGTTTTGCAGATCCGAAGATGAAGTGGCCATTGGTTCTGTCTAGCCTTCTGCTGTCGCTTTCGTGCATCCTGGATGCATCGCATGCCGGTAAGTGCTCGCCACTTATCGCATAATCACTGCATAAATAATATCTGGCTCGATCGTCTCGTTGTTTCGCGTATCGACCATCGCACGGCTTTCTGGCAGTGACCTGGCTGTCAGTCAGTCCCCCGGAGAAGCGTGCGCTCGTCCATAAATCTTCGCGACCCTCGAACAATAAAAAAAAAAAGAGAAAATCGGAACGAGACGTTCACGAGCGAACGGCGACTTGTTAATAAATGTTTCGAGACAGCGACACCGGTCGTCAAACGGGTCGGGCCCGCCGATAAAACCGCCGCGACGATTTCCGGCCACGGACCGGCGCTATTATCGCGTCATAAATCATTCCCTCGATCGACAGTCCGAGAAGGGTGAGCAGCGACAGGGGTGCAACTGGTTGCGGCACCCTTGGCCCCGCGCAACGAGCTGTGAAAACGAGTATCTAAACCAGAAAAACAGTCGAATAGGATCTGTTTCCCGCTTTCTATCGTCGGGCTCGACGAGTAGGGGCGGTTCGAGCCTTAAGCCACCCCTGCAACAAGGAATGTGGCGGGAACAACCCCGATGGCGCACAAAGGGCTCGGAACATCCGAAATAAAATATTTCAGCCTTGAAATTATTTACACCACAAAATTAAAATTACTGCAACTTTGTGTAAAAAAATCCTAGGAAACTCTGCTTGCGCTCGTTTCAAAGCTTGAAGTCTCTACTTTCGTACCCTTAAATTTCATTTTTCTGAAAAACCTAATACTGTTATAAAATCGTGTCAGAGGCTGAAGTTGCAATTTTTGGAAATTGTACAGGTTCAAACGACTCTACTGGGTCCGAATAATTTTTTCCAGAAATTATTTCAAGGTGAGCTTGTAAAGAAAGGTCTCCCCTTTACAACGAGCCCTCAAATGTCAATCTGCGATTTTTTTTCTTGGTTTTATTGTACTTCGAGTGAAAAGTGTAGCATTAGCAGGGGTGCACACGTCGTGGTGCGCATTTTTCATTCAAAGTGGCATAAAACGGCAACAAAAAATCGCAGATCAAATTTTTTGGGCTGGTTGGAAAGCAGGGACTTCAATCTTTAAATCCGTATGGGTCTATGTGTCGAGAAAAATTTTTTAATCTGTATAGAGGCATTTGAGTCTGTAAACTTTCCGAAATATGACTATTTTCACTTTTTGGTCCCTATCTGAGAACAAAAACATTGTACCAAGAAATATCTGAAACGCATGAAAAGGGGAGACTTCACCCTTTAAAACGAGCTCAAGTAGACATTCCTCCGATTTTTTTTCACATAATTATTAAAGTTTGAATATTAACAACAAGATTTAATGATCCTATCCACTGCTATTAACTTTACCAAAAATTTCCTTTACGAACCGGCTTCGTTATCAGGATATTTTGGTGAAAGGGTACTCTCCGCTGCGTTTAGGGTGTTTCGGCCCGACTGTGCGGCGCTCTGATTATGATCGTCCCGGAAAGAACGTCAGCAGGGTCGGTTAGATGATTCCTTGGACGTAATGCACAGCCAACCGTGGACCATAACCGCAGACCTTTGGGTCTCTGTCCTCCTCTGGACGCACCGGGATCCCGGATAAATTACCTTCGCTTCCCTTTTCTGCTCCGAGCACGCGCGACTCCGACATATTGTTCTTGTTGTTCCCATTTCTGCTACGATTAATCACCAGGACCGCCTAACTCGCCCCCTCTTTGCAATTAATTCAGATGGGATTGATAATTAAATATCACGCTGGTCTGTGCGTGCAGTCTGTTGCGCGATTTCGTCAAAAATTCGATTATTGTTAGTTTGATGTCGTTCAATGGGGTCTGATTCCATTTGGGGTGCGGTGGAACCGACAATGCGATCAAAATTTCTATTTGTGTGCGGCCCGCGTCAATTAGTTGATGAGGTTGCCTCGGGGCCATACAAAAACTGAGTTGCGGTTGATGTTGAGAAGAGTTTGACGAGGTTTGATTCCGTTTGGAACGTAAGAAAATGGTCAGTGTACTGCAGAAATCTGGTCGCCCACAGGTCCAAGAAAATGATCATGTTTGACGACGTTTGACGATGTTTGAACACGATATAGGAGACAATTTCTGAATTTTGGAAATATTGAAATTATTTTCTCACCTCCGAATGTAGAAAATTTCTATTTGTGTGCGGCCCGCATCAATTAGTTGATGAGGTTGCCTCGGGGCCATACAAAAACTGAGTTGCGGTTGATGTTGAGAAAAGTTTGACGAGGTTTGATTCCGTTTGGAACGTAAGGAAATGGTCAGTGTACCGCGGAAATCTCTGGTCGCCCACAGGTCCAAGAAAATGATCATGTTTGACGACGTTTGACGATGTTTGAACACGATATAGGAGACAATTTCTGAATTTTGGAAATATTGAAATTATTTTCTCACCCCCGAATGCTTGTAGAAGCCGAGCACTTTCGAGCCACTTCGACGGGAATTGGGGCACGGTTCTAAGTCACCGGCCGATCAAGTAGATTAGTATCGAAACGAGGCTAACAGGGAGGCGTCCGAACGGTCGAACGCAGCCGGGTAGATTAGCGGCCGTGAATGAGCAACGGGTATAGGGAGCAGTTACAGTTTCCGGTGCCAAATAAACGGGTCAGTCACCTTTCTGGCACACGTTCCGGTCCATGTACCGAAAACCCCTAACACTCGATACGGTCCTTGTCCAGCGGTATGCAACTTGTTTGATGCCATCGAAGCAAATCTCCCGGTCCTCGTCCCATGTCGCAGCCACGAACAATCCTGTGTTCAACCGGGCACCGTGGGCGAACTCGAACTTCGATCTCGCAGCCGAGGGGCTAAGGGGTGAGAGCGGGCGCTCCCCACGTGGGACGTCGGAAGGTTGTTCAGGGCCAAAGTGCACTCACCACCGACCCCCTCCCGGCCTCCTCGAACCCCCTTCGCTTCGCCTTCTTCCTTTCCCCGGCGGAGCAAAGGAACCGCATCGCTACGAAGGATCCCGAGAACTCCGCGAGACTTTCCCCCTTTTGACTTAATTGGCGGCTTCGAGACTAACGACGCCAGGCGTCTACGTCGATTGAAGTGCCGCTTTGGCCGGACGCGAACTAAGAAGCTGGAAATTCGTTAATGGTTCTCGCGAAACAATCGATCCACCCGCCCCCCCACCACACCGGAATCTCGAACGATCACAATTCTTCCAACCCCGTCCAGGTGGACAGACACCACCCCTTCCCTGATGTGAGAAAGCACATGTGCGAATCCGGGGAAATTAATTCGCTGTCTCCTTAAACGGAATTCAAATTCGAATTTTATTCATGAACTCACTGCAACAGAGACAGCGTTTGATCGAACGGCGATCATGCTCTGGAAACTCTTTTCGGGCTTGTCTCGCCAGGAATCGTTATTCCCTTTTCCAACAAACGCGTATGAATTGACATTTTAAAGTGGCTCCCTCTCGCGGGTACGAAAGGTTCCGAAAAATCGTGTGAGATGGAACAGAGTTTGAACATTACCCCTCTCAATTTGTAAATATTTTGGAAGCAGCTACTTATAGTCAGAATTTTTAAATTTCCAGAATTCTTTGGGAACTGTACTATCTGACCATGGTTGACTCATTCTACTTGAAAAGAAGTCCTGGTGGTAGGATCTCATTATTTCTTTGTTCACGTCGATTTTACCACACCCTAGGTATTATATTTTCTTTTCCACTCATAGTCAGAATATTTAAATTTCCAATATTCTTTGGGAATTGTACTCTCTGACCATGGTTGACTCATTCTACTTGAAAAGGCGTCCTGGTGGTAGGACCTTATTATTTCTTTGTTCACGTCGATTTTACCACCCCCTAGGTATTATATTTTCCCTTCCACTCATAGACAGAATTTTTAAATTTCCAATATTCTTTGGGAACTGTACTCTCTGACCATGGTTGACTCATTCTACTTGAAAAGACGTCCTGGTGGTAGGATCTCATTATTTCTTTGTTCACGTCGATTTTACCACACCCTATGTATTATATTTTCCCTTCCACTCATAGTCAGAATTTTTAAATTTCCAATATTCTTTGGGAGTTGTACTATCTGACCATGGTTGACTCATTCTACTTGAAAAGGCGTCCTGGTGGTGGAACCTTATTATTTCTTTGTTCACGTCGATTTTACCACACCCTAGGTATTATATTTTCCCTTCCACTCATAGTCAGAATTTTTAAATTTCCAGAATTCTTTGGGAACTGTACTATCTGACCATGGTTGACTCATTCTACTTGAAAAGGCGTCCTGGTGGTGGGACCTTATTATTTCTTTTTCACATCGATTTTACCACCCCTTAGGCGTTACATTTTCACTTCTTTAACTTGCTCTGTCTCTTTCACTCCCTCTCCATTCAATTTTTCCAAAAAATTAATGTCACCAGGATGACTACTAATTAATATCGTTGCGAGTAGAGGAAGCCTCCAAAAGTCACCCTCTGTTAATTTTGTTTAAACCGAAGCTTCGAAAGGAGGACTTTTTCTCCATTTTCGGGACAGCAATGGTTGCCGATATTTTCGAACGATGAGCCGGCGGATTCCGAAATACTTAAATGGCCAATTAAGGCGGGGCGCGGCAGCTTTGTATGCAGTTCCGGGATCACGCACGGCAGGCGTCGATAAAGTCATCAAAGCCGTCGTCGGGGAGTCGACAAAGAGCAAGAAGGGTGGTCAAGACTGTTCCAGGTTCTGGCTCTCCGTGGCAACCGCTTCAAGTCGCCGTCAACGGTCTTTACGTCATTGTCCCACGAGATCCATGCCATTAACGAGCTTCGAGCTTCGAGCTTCTTACTTTCCATCGAAAACTCTCTGAAGTGTTGCTGCTTCGGCCCACTTCAATCGACAAAGACGGCTTTCGCGAGGACCGAAGCTGCCAATTAAGGTAGTTATCAAATTCGCCGGCTCAAAGGGAATCACTGATCGCGACCCTGAATTCAATGTTGTCGACGACGGCTTTCCGTGCTATTTTTTTCTTTTTGCCCTGACAACGGAATTTCCCTGGGATCTACTGTAAGAGGCTCTGGGATCCCGCGCAAGAATCCGTTTGTCATTAGGATGCTCGTCGAACGGAAACGGCGAGCCATGATCAGATATATTCACAGTAATAAGCTGCAGGAAATAAGAAAAAAAAAACGGAGAATAAAATTGGTCAGGGAGAGAGCGGACAAGATGAAATTATAAAATAACGTGCGAATTTTAATTACCGCCACTTTAATTTCGACTTACCGAACGCGCTAGATGAAAATTTGTTCGAAAAGTACACGCAGGAAGTAGAAAAGGAGAGCGACGGTCAGACGCACACAGTAGAAATAGACCGACACCGAAATCATTATGGACGGAGAATTTAAATTTCCATAAATAAATGCAGACAAAGGCCTGGAACCCATTGGAATTAATGGCCCCGGCAGATCAAGAATAATTAACGAAGAGCAATTAACACGACTAATTAAAGCAAAATGTAAAGCCATCTGAAATTCAATTAAACGGCGTATTAACCATTTCCGCGGGACTTTTCTCTCGCTGGATAATAATCTTAAGGGTATAATTAAAAAGCTGAACGAAATGATAAAACTAGACGGTGAACAACAACTCCTGAAGAGACGGGAACCGTTAAATATATACAAAAGCGAGGGAAGCAGAGACGCTGCTTCGAGGATGTTTCTTTCGAGAATTCCAAAGAAAAGGAGAAACCGGACCTTCCATGCAAAAACGAAACAAGCGATATCGGCGCTTGAGAAAATATTGTTTGAAGGGATGCAGTTCCGGGATGAAGTCGACGTAGTCCTCCAGATGAAGTTACTCACAGTCGGCTGAAACGAGGTCGTGCATTTTTCCTCTCGCGGCCGACGGTAGGCCCGTTCGCGAGGAGCAGCCGCCCGCGATCGGGAATTATTCAGTATACGTAATTCCCCGATCGACACGTTGAAAAATGTATCGCGACGTTTTAAGTGCCCCCGAGCGATGGCCGTCGGGCCGAACCCGAGAAGTCTTCACGTCATTGTTCCCCGGCAGCCATTAACAAGTTCCCGGCTTCTCAGGCGAACGACGTCCATGAGTTTGCGAAGTGATGGCACTTCAATCGACGGGAACGTCTGACTTCTCGATGTCGCCAATTAACTCGAAAGTCACCGGTCGGCCCGAGGAGTGGGGAGAGGCAGGGGTAGCGGGGTAAACGGGGTGGTAGACATCAAAAAGTAAATCATTAACGATGCGGCGTTCCCGTTACACCGCTTCCCGGGTTCTACCTTGCCCGAGCGACGTGACACTATCACGATATCGAACAGATTTTTTGCCACCCCCGTTACAGCCGTTCGCGTAATTGCGAACAATAATTTCCGTCGTGCCCCGTTGCGAATAAATTGCATTACACCTGGAGAATTAAAGACATTCTCGCTCCTCGCGACTCCGCTCGGAATTGTCTTCTGGCATTTTTTTACGAGAGAACAGAAAGGCATTTCCAAACGAGATCTTGCGGATTTTATCGCTCGACGTTCAGGCCGACCGTTTGATATTCTTCTTTTTTTTTTTGTCACGCAATTGAAATTTTTTTTCATACTAGTTTAAACAGCGTGCGAATTGAAAATTGTGGAACTGGCAACCGTGCTGTGCTATTTTGAACAATGCTGCGGTTGTAAAATGATTTCAGTACTGTTTCATCGTTTTTCTATCGCTGCCCAATCTGCGTTTATCTTTCCATTGCTCTGTGCAGACAGAGCATTTGACCGGACCAATTTTATTGCTCGATATAATTCAGAACGAGTAAAGACCAATTGCAAGAAACTTTATTCGCACTCTCGGCGACCGAGTATTCGCAAATCGGATCACCCGATGCCGCTAGACTGTATTATCGTTAAAAATGTGCAGTTCTGTGCCGCACAAGGGGCAGCGACGCGTGCTGGTCGACTGTCGATCAGCCTGTTAAATTCACTATGACCTCGTTCTGTCTTCGTCCGGGGCTAGGCAGCGTTCCGCCGTGTGCAGCGGCGTCTGGTAGCTAACTGCACTCAATAAATCTAACTGCTCACACGGAGCCGTGTTCCAGCTGGTGTTATGATATCCAGCTTGCTATTATTTCGAATATCAACGGGACATTAAGCCCGTGTAAACTGAAGGCAAATACGAGGCGCGTCTCCCCGGAACGGAACGCCCCCCGTAAATGTGTGTACGCGGCGCATGTAGGTCCACGACTCTATCGAACAATCGGGCGGAGCCGTTCCCCGCGATTTACGCTGTACCGTATTTTTGCAATTCCGCCGGATGTGGCCCACTTCGCAATTCCCCCGCCCCCACCCACCTCCACCCACAACTCGTACCTCAACCCCCTCCCCTACGCCCCTCAACCGTAAACTATTCGTATAAAGCGAAAAATTTCCCACCCCCCGAAAGTTACGAAAACGATTGTTGCCCGGCGACTGGAGCTGTTAGCGCGTTATCGAGAGTTACGGCGCTCGTACTTCTCCCGAACGACGCTTCTTGTTCGAAATAATGATTGCAAAAAACGTTTGCTCGTTGCCGTGAGCTACAACGCAGCTACAAATCGCACGGTCATCGTCTGATCCCGTGCTGATGTCAAACGGTGAAATACTTCACCACGGACTCTCCTCTTTTTGATACGGTGATACAGGAGCTGGCGGAGAATATGTTTGTTCGGTTCGAGGGATTTCGGAGGATCGGTTTGACATGTCAGGGCCAAGGTCAGTTCAGATGGACATACCCTCGGACTGGACCCATGAGCCTAGGACCGATAACGAGCCCTTAGACCAGACCTGGACAACTTCCCCGCAATCGTTTCGCTACCAGTGTGGAGGTTCCCCCACCACTGGTAATATTACCCTAACGTGCTTTTATCTCTCCTGGAGACAACCTCCTGGGTCCTACCGCATCGCCCCTTTGACCCCTATTCCATAGGAGCAAGGTGAGGGTCCCGGGAGTGGGAAGAGTATTCGTATATGACTCGCGAGCCACCAATTGCCCAGGCCTATCCAAAAGCAGCTTAGAGCTTCCTAACCAAACCTAACCTATCCAGAAGGAATCCGCGTGGGTACAGAGGCGCCATCTAGCTCCTAAGAACTTGGTCGCCGGTCTCCATCCGAAACTATTCAAACCTCGACGCCCCACAGTCTTTTACGAGCTTTTGATACCACGAATCCACTTATCCACGGAGATTCCAGAGCGCCTCTTAGCGCCAGCTTCATGGTTGTTTAATATAGCCGTGGTTAATGATCAGTATACCGACGCTCGGCGACGTTGCCAGACCGAGCACAAAACAGGCCGCTCCGCATAAAACATACGTAACGACATTTTAATGTTTATTTCCCCTAAACAATTACCTTAGTCCGAACATATTGAAGTCTACGATTCCGTTAGAAGTTAACAGACAGTAAAATTAGAATAATTCCCCCTCTTCTCCCGAGTCCGTGGCAGGAGCTCATTAACCGGCCCCGGTATAATTTGCATTCATCGACTTCGGAGATGAGCCGAGAGAGAGAGAGAGAGATAGATCCTTTGTTTGACCACTCAAGACCAAGGGGTCAGTTTAGCAGGCGATAGCTGTCTAGCTGCTTCGGGTTACAATGGAAATTCGTTACACGCACTCCGGTTCCCGTTATTTGCTCGCGGAACAGCCGTTGGAGTGAGTGATGAAAGGGGTGGGGGGTAGAGGAATATTTGCTTCAAAGCAATCTGCACGAGCGGAAAAAAAGACGGAGGTGCGCGCGCCCGCGCTCGTCGTTGATAGAAGTAAGCTTTTTCATCGGAAGGGAACTAATTTTGCGACGATGAAAATGCACGTTTACAGACCGTGGCACCGCCGCCGCGCCGCGCCGCGCCGGGGCAAAAAGGGAAGAACGGCCCGTAGGAAATGGGGGTTGAACGCGGGGCTCTCTGTGAACGGGGGGGGGGGGGGGGGGGTGGGGTTGGTGGGCAGAGAAAAAAACCATGGCCCGGAGCGGAACGCTGAATTCGTTCGTTCCTTGTCCCTGGGCGAGCGGTTTTGTAACTTTGTAACTGAAGTACATTTCCATTCGCCGGGGCCGCGTTGAAATTAACGTTACCCGCGGAGCAAGCAATACACGAAGCCGCCCGGTTAATGGACCGTTAAGGGTAACGGGATACCTGTGCGATACGCCGCGTTCTTGTCCCCGGCGAGCGGCTTTTATTGAGCTGTCCTCGAAGGCGTCCTCGGACCACGTCCGCCCTCCGTTGATCGATTGCATCACTTTGTTGATGAGCGAGTAGCACTCGTCGTCCTTCCCCTCGTCGTTCTGCCGGTAGAGGGGTTAGGGGAGGGGTTAGGTAGGTGGTGGGGACCATCGCCGATAATTCACCCTCGGCACCCTCGGAAGGAAGACACTCGAACCAAATTGCCGAAGTTCCACGGACCGAGATCTGTGAGCCACGGCCGCTAAAAGTGTACGACATGAACACAGCTTCGTCGAAAATTAACACGTCCAGCCACCGTGCAATTACCCACTTCCACAGAGTTCATCGGCTGCCGCCCAACCCATCCACAGACACACGCACGCACACATACACACACACACATACGCCGCTCCATGCTCAGGACGAAAAAGAATCGACCAAGAGATACCCCAGGTCGTACTTTTATTTTATTGCCGGCACTACACCCCCGCCACGTGCCCTTAACTCTTCTCCCGCCCTTCCGCCAACACCTCACGAACCTGGTGAATGGACTACCGGAATCGTAAAACAATAATGAGCAATCACATAATAGGTCGTCCGCGGGGCCTACCTAGCTGTTGGCTCTATTCATTCCCGTTACCCGAGACCCATTCTATTCAATGACTTCATTAACGTTATAGATCGACGGCGACAATGCCATCGGCCGAGTGTCATCTGGCCATATTTCGGCGACCGAACTTTTGATTGCCGGCCGCCCTTCATGATCGATGCCGGAGTGTCATAATTACTGCGTTCGAGAACGATCGGGGAGACGCGGGATAGTTACCAGGTTCTCAACCGGGGAATTGATTAGCGTTCAACGAACTCAGCCCGGAACAGGGTCCTAAATTAGACCCAACTCTGTCCCTCGATACGGCCTAGATTGGATCCCGAATTAGGTCCAGCTCGGGTCCGAAATTAGACCTAACTGAGGTCATCAATACAGCCTAGATTAGATCCCGAATTAGGACCAATTCGGGTTCTGAAAAAGGCCTGACTCGGGTCCTAAATTAGACCTGATTCAGGTCCTCGACACGACCTAGATTTGATCCCGAATTAGGCCCAGCTCGGGTCCGAAATTAGACCTAACTCGGGTCCTAAATTAGACCTAACTCCCGCCCCCAATACGGCCTAGATTAGATCCCGAATTAGGACCAATTCGGGTTCTGAATAAGGCTTAGCTCGGGTCCTAAATTAGACCTAAATCAGGTCCTCGACATGACCTAGATTTGATCCCGAATTAGGCCCAGCTCAGGTCCGAAATTAGACCTAACTCAGGTCCGAAATTAGACCTAACTCAGGTCCTAAATTAGACCTAACTCTCGCCCCCAATACGGCCTAGATTAGATCCCAGATTAGGCCTAATTCGGGTTCTGAACAAGGCCTAATTCGGGTCCTTACTCGAATCCTGCAACAGACTTAACTCAGATCGTAACTAAGGCTTCAATTGGGCCCTAACTTAGGGTAAGCTTAGGTCCCAAGCTGAGATCCTAAATCAGGCGAAACTTAGAGCTGTACTTCGACCTTTTCGGACCTCAATTCAAACGGTCCGAGCTTAGTGCTTTAACTTAGGGTAGCCAGGCGCCATCTACGCTTGGTCAATAGCGTACAGCATCAAATACTAATGCGAGTCCTGACGATGCGCAGTCGTTGAAGAGCTCTTGATATTAGGAAGCCACTTATCCGCAAGCTATCCTGGGTTATCTTAATGCAGCGCTCATGGTCGTGCGATATTGCGCTAGCTAACGATCGCTATAGCGGATCTTCAGTGAAGTTTTTTTCACGCCGAAGTTTCCGCGAACCGTGGGAACTGGCGCACGGAATGAAGATGACTATGTTTTATCCTCCTCGGGGTTGTATTCGACCGTGGTAACATATTCTTTTGTCGATGGAATATAAAATACTGTTTTCCCGTGCTGCACGCGTACATTATTTTGTTTATAAAGGATTCGCGTCGCGACGCCGCGAGATAAAAATGTTGCTCCGTATTCTGTGTGTTAGTATTTTAATCACGCAGCACGCGGAACGAAAAAGAAATGAATTGCAACGTTAGAGTGGTGGATATTCTTGGATTATCTTAACTGGTTCCGTGACCGTGTAACATTGTTACACTTAACGATTAGTACACCAAAGAGGCTGCTAGATGGGAACGGAAATACGCATAAGATATTGTTACTGCTAAAAGCTGCGCGGAATACACAAGCTAACGGTGGCACTGAGTGTACTAATAGTGTTTTATCAAACCCCTACGACTATTGCACCGGATCGATAGCAAAACACGCACTGGATTAAAGGAACAACCCACCCAACATAAAAATTGAAAATATCATCCGTTAATAAATCAATGGAACAGAGGACACTTGAATTTGTACAATCCAACGATTGAATAATTCTGAATGCTTAACGTAACCAGACATCTGAGAGTACTAAATTCGTAGCGAAATTGAAATATTAAACAACAACGAGAGGGAGGTTGTATGCATTTTTCAAAGGCTGGCCTACTTCGGAAGAAGGACAGCTTCTGGTTCCTTCAGAGAACCAAAGAATTCCGGACACTTCTACGTGTAGGAACTGCCAGGGCACAGGCTGTAAATATCACTTAGGCTAGGTCATAAAATTAGCCATAACTCAAACCACAGAAAGGGCATGCAGCAGGTCCTAAATTAGGCATACATCAGGTCCTAAAATTAGCCATAACTCAAACCATAGATAGGACATACATCAGGTCCCAAATTAGGCATACCGCAGGTCCTAAATTAGGCATGGCTCAGGCCCGAAATCAGGCATGACTCGGGTCCTAAATTAGGCCAGACTTAGGTCGCAATTCGGGTCAAACTAGCGCCCTGAATAAGTCCTGACTCGGGTCCTAAGATTAGGCAGGAATCAGTAGTGCCTAACTCAGGTTCTAAATCCTAAATCACGTTCAATGTGTACGCAGCACAATGGTCCGCGTAGTCTCTGCTTTCTGGGAATATTCCTTGCAAAGCTATCAACGGTTGCTTGCAGACACCCGTTACTTTTTCCCCCGCAGTTTTTTCGTTTGTTATTCCTTTTCTGAAAATCAAGGGATGTGCGAGGGTGGAGGGTGCGGGGCAGGAGCGGGAGGGTTGGCGGAGGAAAGAAGCGGAAGAGAGAATCAGTGAAAAACAGAAGGCCAGGTGTGGTGTGTGCGGTGAAACGTTTGATGAGGTGCATCGGTGCATCCCTCGCGCGCCACGCTCGGCGAGTACCCTAAAAACGTGCATACACGTTCCGCAGCAAATCCAGCATGAAGTATAAATCGGTAATGCCGATGAAAATACTCGGTCGACGGTCCAGCCACCGACAGCACGGTATTTCGCCTGGTTGAAGCCGGATCTTTTTTCCTCTGTTATCATTATTATTCATTTTCCGGGAGGATACCCGTCGTACCCGAGAAAACCGGGCTGCGATCGTATTCTGAGCCCGGTTTTCGAAAAAATCGCATCGGAAAATTAATGAATACCCGCCCGTATGAAACGAGGGATTCTGCCCAACACTTCCCGCGTTTCTCGTCCTGCGAGTGGTTCACTCATTTACCGATTACAAAATTCAATCCACCTCGAACAGGACGACATGAATTTTTGGTTCGGCGATTTTCCTTCGAACGGCAAAAGCGAATTTTTCGTTCCCCACCCCGGGACGAGTATAGTCGGTCCTATCTCGCGAACGATTAAGCACGCCGGGCCGGGCTTTTAAAAATTAAATAAATCCCACAAAGGTTTAACAGTTCTTTCTATAAAATTTCGCAATGCCGTGATATTCCACTGTTTGATCAAAGGGTTCTTGCCGCGGGTTGGTTTGGCAGGCGAAATTGCAAGGGAAAATGAGAAATAGCATTGGGAGGTCAGGCAAGATGGCGGCCAGATGAATCCTAGCCGGCTTTGTGAGAACTAGAGTAATTTTACTTGAACTTAACTCTGTTAAAAAGCTGTGGGGAGGAATGGAGACGGGCGAACAGGGAAAACGGAGGGGAGAAAAAAGCGGGAGGGAAAGCGAGTGACACGGCTACGTGAAGAGATGAGGGACGGAAAAAAGGGGGCGCGGAATCGAGCTGGCTTTTAATCGTCGTCGCGGCGCTCGTTTTTTGTGGCGCCGTGTGCCAGTGTCGGAATCCACTTTAACGGACCTTACTAATCACCAAGCAAGGTGGTCCTCCGCTTGTTTACCTCGACTCTGATTAACCTTCCACGCGCCTCTCTCTCTCTCTCTCCCTCCCTCTCTCTGGTCACTGAAATAGGAAGTCCTAGGAAGTGTGGAAGTCTGAGCACTGGTCTCGCAAAAAATTTCGTGGGCCGCTTGGAACGCTCGAGCCGAACCCCGTTACTCGCTAGATTCAATTAATTTTATCCCTCTTGTCTTCTTAACCCCACGAAGTTGAGTTTTGAGGGCGTTTGAAGTCGTTTGAGATCGTTTGTTGTAGTTTGACGATGTTTGAGCCTTTATTGGCTGTTGCATGCTACTTGAAGTGCAAGAGGAGTGTACTTACATCCTTTATAAGACATTATAGGAAAACGTGGGCAAGTTTAAACACGATGCGCACACGACCAAGTGGGTTTGCAGCTGTTTGTGGCCGTTTGACGATGTTCGAAGAGGTTTGAAACGCCGCTGCCTGCCCGGATTTTCAGTTAACGATCGTCACAACGCACGTTGAAGTCGTTTGAGATCGTTTGTTGTAGTTTGACGATGTTTGAGCCTTTATTGGCTGTTGCATGCTACTTGAAGTGCAAGAGGAGTGTACTTACATCCTTTATAAGACATTATAGGAAAACGAGGGGAAGTTTAAACACGATGCGCACACGACCAAGTGGGTTTGCAGCTGTTTGGGGCCGTTTGACGATGTTCGAAGAGGTTTGAAACGCCGCTGCCTGCCCGGATTTCCAGTTAACGATCGTTACAGCGCACGTTGCCGCGTGTATCACTGGCCACGCAGAGGGTGTCGAAATCGTGAACAGAGAATTACGAGGGGAAAGGGTGCGACTGAACGGTATTGTCAGAATCGCAACAACTTGTTCGCGTACACTTAATCCTCCCCGCTAATTCCCTTCGAAGTATCCTGGCTCGATGAGCAAAAGAAATCCGATTAGCAGGCTACCGCGGTGGACCTAAAGACCGTGAATCATAAAAATACACCGGATTACAAAGGGGGCCGATGATTATCGTGGTCGCAGCGCCGGCGAAATCTTCTCGATTAGAGCGAGCTGGCGAGGCGGATCGACGGAGACGGAGACTGGGGGAAAGAGTGAGAGAGCGAGAGAGAGAAAGAGAGAGAGAGAGAGAGAGAGAGGAAGAACCGTGAGATAAAACGCTGCTTTGGGGATCCTCGAAAATTTCACCTCGCTGCACCTTATCTCCGGGTCTCGCGTATCTGCGAACAGTCAGATAAAGTTGATCTAGTGAAACGTCGGCGGACGAGGGAAATTATGTGAGCCCTGCCCCCATCATGATCTCTCCGACGCGAGGGCGCGCGCGCGCGCGCCCCCTTCGTCCACAAACACGACCCCGAACGACATGTAGAGGAAGGTCGTGGTTAGATCTCGGCGAGCCTTCCGACGGTCGCGTCCTCTCCCCCACTCTGATTCTTGGCTTTACACTCGGCCAAGCGAAAAAAGAAGACGGAAAGAGACGGCTGGCCGTAGAATGAGGTTAGCCGTGCGTGTGCACTTTGTCTCGTATAACTACAGGATTCCCCCCATACCGTCGGGACACTCGCGACCCTCCCTTGTTTCCATCTCATCCGGCCGTGGGGAAAAAAACATTAATCGCTTGACCAATGTCACAGGTGGACGACACAATGTCTTCCAGGGATGAGCTGATCCGTTTTCACGCTTTCGGATCGCCATAAAGCTGGCCAGGGAGTCCTGGGACGTGTCTTCATTCGAAAATGTGCTCTAGCGATTTTTATCTGTTGCTATTCGTGTTTTTTGAGGGTGGTTGCTTATTCGTGATGCTTGCTACATCGCTCATAGATTATTCTGTAATTTCTTCTTGATCTGACTCGAGATTTCAACGAGTAGCAGCGCTTCAAACCTGGTCAAACCTGGTCAAACATTGTCAAACATTGTCAAACAGCTATGAACCCTCTTGGACATCTGTGCACCATGGTCACACGCGTTTTCCAATTTTATATGATCAGCATTATGGTCTTCCAAAAGACTAGATACACTGGTCTTACATTTCAAGTAGGATCACACAGCAACCAACCAAAGCACAAACGTCGTCAAACCTCAACAAGCGACCACTATTTCAAATCACAACTTCTAAAACAAAGAGATCTAATTCTAAGCCTGACCTGGCAAGCTGCTGTTAGAACTGGGCCAACTAAGTGACAATTTCATGACCATGTTTGACCATGTTTGTGCGTACCAAACCCAACGCGTCTAATCCCGTACTCCAGTCACTTAATCAACTGAATGCAGCTGGGGACAGCAGGTTTGATTCTTTCAAAGCACACAGTGGAAACGAATGGACCTGGTTCTTAACAAATCTCGCCTGCAGTTGCGCCATGTTTGTCCGCGTAAACCAAACGTGTTTTTGCGCCACCGTTAAGCGTGCACGCGTATAAACTTCCGCGTGTAAACCGTAGTATAGTGGTGGCGTAGGCGAGGTGTAGAGTGAGAGTAAGAGAGGGGGGGTTGGGGAGATAGAGATAGGAGGAGTGAGAAAGGAGAGGGTGAGCAGGCGTCCCAGATAGTCGACGCTTTGTATTTGCCCATTAATAGTGAACTACCATCCTAGCCGGGTTGCCTAGTCGGCGCTGAGAAATTAGCGGAGGCGCTAATTGTGTTACGTAACCTAGTTAGCGATGTGTGCACTTGGAAATTTGAAGCGAAGATCCAGCTTCCTGTTCGTCGCTACCCGACCGACGCACCATCTCCGTCGAATGAGGTTTTTCGCCCTAATTACCTGATCGTCGACAGTTCCGACTGTTCTTCTCCTGCTTGGACCCTGTTCTCTTTCTCTCTCTCTCTCTCTCTCTCTCTCTCTCCCGCTCACTCTCCTAGATGAACAGGGCTCAGGATTCCGTGGCGCCTTTTATCGGCAGAGTTTTAATAGTTCGCTTTTCGGGGATGGGTCCGGGGGGAGGGAAGTTCCGCAGCCGGGATTTTCTACGACAATTTTGTAAATCAAGTTTTTCCCCAACTACGCGAATAGCCCTTAAGCCGACCTCAGAATTGGGTCACTCGAAATTTCCTTCGGGAGACCAGGTTTACCGAATTCACGAAAATGCCGCGACCCTTTCGAGATTATTCGCGCTTTTAGGGAGTGTGCTGGACAGGGTGCGACTACTTAGGCACTCTACGATTTTTTTTTTGAGAAACGAGAAGAGCTTTCGGACTGACTTTTCGCACATGTATTCACTACTACTTGGAGCATGCACAGCAATTTTACCAAGCCAAAAGATTGGAAATTGTACGAGCCGCAGTTCCTCAACGGGACCCTTTCACGGGAACGTGTTTTTCCGTGGATCCTCTTTAGGATTTTTTTCTGAAGAACCCAGAAAATGTTGCGAACTGAATTTTTGCACATATGTTGTCCACCAGTTGAAGCATGTATAGTATTTTTCTCAAGCTAAGGTATTGCAAATTATACGAACTCCAGCACAAAAACCTAGGTCCGACTTAGGGTATGTCACCCGACACGAGTCCGTCAGTTTACCTCTGGTTCTTCTTCGTAGAAAAATCAGGATTCTGCAATGGGACACGTCCGGAGCCCCTGGACAGGGTCAAGCACGAGCCGAGACGATTAGGCCAGTCCTTATCAGCGGCACAGTAGCTGGGGATGCTAATTTCGCTTCTATCTCGCGCGGAGGCTGCACGTAGCGTTGATCCTTGCCGCGAGTGTACTCGCTATCGCAGATTAGGCGCGGAGTAAAGAGGGGGTGGGGAGGGGAGGGGGCGTCGTGTGTAATGCAGTGAGAGAATGAGGTTTCTCGCGACGTCTTCCGAAAACACGGATGGGGGCTCGAGTGTTCATTCCGTGAAACGTGTCTTCGCGCGCGACATTTTCATCCGCGGGGGAAGGGGAACTGACTGCGACTGCGTCACGCCTCGGGTTTATTATCGGGGGCCGTTTCTTCTTCGTCGCCGGGTACACGCCGAGGACTCGAATGAGCCATCATAAACGCCAGGGTGGCGAAAACGTAGCGAAGAGCCACTCCGAGCTTCGAGTGGTCGGTAACCTCGTAAAAAACGCTTCCATTCCCGCGCCATTTAGCGCGATCCCCGTCGATCCCACCAGTTCCCTTTCCTTCAACCATGGATTTCTCACTACACCACCGCCACTACCACTACCACCATCCTAACCAACCATCCTCGCGCTGTCGTTGTGCGCTGTTCGCACTCGTTCGTTCGTTCCGAGCTCGAACCGAGTGCTAGGGCATTAAAACAAGAGTTTCGTGGGCCGCTTTGTCCGCGAGATGATGAATGAGATTTTCGCGGAATGCTGGAGGGGAAATTTGTTTCCGATACCGTTCGATTAGATAAATCGTCGGCAGATTTTTTACACGCCCCGCAATACCCGTGAGTTATTACCTTCCTGCGGTATTTTTGATCCTGGAGATACGGGGGCGGAGTTGATGGAGGACTTCATTTTCTGGGGCTAGGTCAGGGTAGCTGGGATATTTAATGGATCTGGGACTAGGTCTGTGTCGAGAGGTATTTTTAAGGGATGACTCAGGGATGGTTAGGCTCACGAAGCTAGGTTGGGAGTAGGTCTGAGTCGGGTGAACCTGGAGACAGGTTACAGAATGTTAGGCTGATCAGAGAGATCATTTTCTAGGACTGGGGTAGGGAGATTGGGAAATTAAAGAAATTAGGGGTAGTTCTGAGCGGTTAGGTGTTCCCTCATTAATCAGAATTTGTCCATGTAATCCTCAACAAAAACGGACCTCAACTCAGGTAATCCTCAATTAGTCAGACCTCATCCCATGGGATTTCTAAATCAGTCAGACCTTTATCTAGGTACTTCTGAATCAAGCTGACCTCAATCGATCTGACCTCAATTCCCATAGTCCTCAATTAGTCAGACCTCATCTCAGGCATTGCTTAATCAATCTGACCTCAACTCAGGTGCTCCTAAATTAGTCAGACCTCATCCCAGCGATTTCTAAATTAGTCAGACCTCATCCTAGTTATTCCTTAATCAATCTGACCTTAACTCAGGTGCTCTTCAATTAGTCAGACCTCATCCCAAGGAATTTTAAATCAGTCAGACCTCAACTCAGGTACCCCTCAATTAATCAGGCCTCATCCCAGGGATTTCCAAATCAGTCTGACCTCATCCTAGGTATTTCTCAATCAATCCGACCTCAACCCAGACGTCTCCAAATTAGTCAGACGTAACACAGATGCTTCTAAATCGGTCAGACCTCGACCCAAGTACCTTTAACCTAATCGGACCCAAACCAGGTGCTTCCTAATTCGTCAGGCCTGATGAGCCTCCAATTATTTGAATTCTGAGACGATTTCTGTACCATTTACCCCCGAGGAACACTGGGTCATATTAAATTCTGCGAATTTGACGAGACGTCGGACAAATAGGGTGGCTAAGACTGTTCCGAAACAGCGATTATAGCGCCGCCGGTGTCGCGTCGGCTCATAAAGAATTGAAATCCCGGTCGGTCGAAGCGGCGACATCAAACGACCGGGAATCACGGGCTGACCGCGCGGCGGCGCCGAGTTTCGCCGTACGTCGAAACGCTTTCACGGCTAAGCTTGTTGACGATGTCACCGCTTTCAGCTTGCGCCGGTCGCCTTTCCCGCGGCCGTGCTTTTTAAACATTCAGGCTAATACTTCTCTTCCTTCCGGGCGTCCTCCCCCCTTCCCCCCGCCCCCTCCGGTTTCGTCAATTGTTCCCGAGCAAGAAAATCCCGCCGCAGGAATAAGTTCCGCGGAGAGTTCCAGCCGATCGAAGGGGAATCGTAGCGGGAAGTCGTTCGCCGATCGGAGGATTTCCTTCTAACAAGAAAACTTGCCCCCGGAAAAGATACTCCGCGCGCCGGTTAAATACGATATTCCACGGGAATTGCTTTCACACGACCGAATTTCGCGTTTTCCCCTTGCGCGGTGAGTCGAACCTCGAAAACAACTTAAACGAAGTCCTGTTGCGAGGGGTTGTGGGGGTGAGGAGGAGGAGGAGGAGGATGAGGGCACTTTAGATTCCTTGCTCGTCGAGGAAACAATACACCAGGCTCGCGGGGAAAAATATTCCCGGAGTTCTTAAGAAATTGACCGGGACCACCGGTGGCCTCACCTACTCTCTGTCTACATTTGGCTTGCAGATTCGTCGAAACGTCGAAGCTAATTACGCCGGCCGAACGAAAACCGCGAGTCCAATTTTCCCGCGTGACGTATCCCGCTCCGGGGGAGAAACAGGGAATACGTCATCGGGCATTAACATATTCGGCTGACGTCGGATCAGAATATAAATTTTTACGCCGCGCCCGGCCTCCTCGGCCTCGAAATGTTACCGGTGAGATAGACGTTCGCCGAGGTACCCGCCGAAATTAATATATCCGAGACCTGAAACATTTCACGATGTAACGTAGCCGGGGATTTTTACTTCGAACTTCATTTCGATATCTCTAATATTTTTTAGAGGCACGTCCGGCGATTTAATTCAGCCCGGAAACGTGCCCACGAGAAAAATTGTTTAAAATATTTTTCAACACCCTCCGAGGACAGGGCGCGTATGGGATTACTTCTTGGTCCGCGGGGGCGGTAACGCGGAAGCAAAGATGGTCTCCCGGCGGGCCAATAAATCCAGGTGTGACGACGCGACGTACCCTAGGCCGGAACGCAATAGCCCTCCTTCCTCCCCCAACCCCCGGCATGGATACACCCGCGAACGAATAAATATTCGGATTGCGACTTTTATAAGCGGATAAAGATCTCGATAACCCTCCTCACGGATATACGGGCCGATGAGGGCGCGCACTACATCCCGATACAATGGCAAACGCGAATCCTCTTTGGCCTCCTTCGGTATCTTCCGATGCGGCTCGAGATCACTCGATACTACCTTTTGTGCTTGTTTCCTAGAGCGGACGTGCGGAATGATTCGCTACACTAGCACGGCTGATGAAAAGTCATGATTGGTTTGCCCGTCGGTTTCTTTCGGCCCCTGCCTCAGGAATGATCGATTGCTGAACGCCGCCGCCGAGGAAAAAGGAAGCTGGATTTGTTTGCGCGTGAGAGGCCAGTAACGGCTCTCAGTTTACGTGATAATTAAAAATCATGTATCAATCGATTCAGCCACCCGATGGGTTTTCTTGGGATAATCTCACAGTGGAAAACGGTGATCAGATTTTGCGCGCCGGGTGTCCGTAGATCTGACTGAGGACCAAGGTAGGTTTTTGGGATTAGACATTATCGTCTGGATAAGTCAAAAGTGCCAGGGTCGAGGCTAGAGGTACCTGGATTTGGTCCTCGATAAGTCAGAAGTGCCCGGGTCAGAGTTATTCTTTGCTGAAGGCATCTGAGTTAGGTGTAGACGAGTCAGAGGTGTCTAGATTAGGTCTAGACAAGCCTGGATCAGGTCTGTGATCTGTCATGGGTACCTGCGTTAGGTACAGACAAGTGACAAGTACCTGAGTCAGATCTGTGATCTGCCATGGGTACCTGCGTTAGGTATAGTCGAGCGGCAGGTACCTGAGTCAGATCTGTGATATGCAACGGGTACCTGCGTTAGGTATAGACAAGTGACAGGTACCTGAGTCAGATCTGTGCTATGTAATGGGTACCTATGTTAAGTCTAGGGAAGTCAGAGGTACCTGGGCCAGGTATGTGCCATTTCACGGGGACTTGTGAGAGGTCTAGACAAGTCAGAGGTACCTGGATCAGGTCTGTGCCATTTCACGGATACCTGTGAGAGGTCCAGACAAGTTAGAGGTATCTGGATCAGGTGAGTGATATGTTACGGATACCAGTGTTACGTCTAGATAAGTCAGAGGTACCTGCGTGAGATCTGTGATCTGTCACGGGTACCCATGTTAGGTGTAGACAAGTCATAGGTACCTAGATCAGATTTTTGATATTTCACGGATACCTGCGTCAGGTTTAGACAATTCAGAGGTTCCAGTGTCAGATCTGTGATGCGTCACGGGTACCCGCGTTAGGTCTGGCGCAAGCGAGAGACACTTGGACATGTCAAGGTCAGGTTTATTACGTCCGAACTAGCGAAAGTCTCCGTTCCTCGGTCCTATTATGTTTTTCGCGATCAATGTCACATCCCCTGCGTTCGCGGCTAATTACCAGGCATAATAGTAGCGTCGACAGGTCTCTCACAATATTAATAAACAGAATGCCTTGCTGCCTGAGACGTTTCCAAGTGCAGGGCGGGAATTATAAACAGCATTGTCCCGCGGCCCGGGTTCGGTGGCTCCGCCGGTAACGTTTTCTAGCCGGATGGGCAGGCCCGAAGAAAGGCGGATATAATCAACGCTTCATTATCGGTGCGGGCGTCTATTCGATATGAAGGCTCGGCCCGTCGTCGTCGAACGCAAATGTACAATGCAAACAGCCGTACAATGGTAAGTGGAATTCTCTTTGATGTCGACGTCGTCTCTCGATATTCTCCAGGTCTTCTCTCTCTCTCTCTCTCTCTCGCTCTCTCTTCCTCTCTGTGTTCTCCCGTGACCATGTACAGGATTGCCCACTCGTCTTCCGATTTCGATGGACGCCTCTTCAGAGCGTCCCATTCATCCAACCCGCGTCTGGACGCCAATCGAACCTCCACCTCGAACCCCGTCGCACACCCCTAACCGAGCGGCGCCCCTTTTATCTTCATCGGTCGCACGTTTTATTGTGCCTACAAACAAATCGTTCTCGAGAAATTATTTCATTTAGCTCTCCGTTCCTCGGCGCCGGTCGTCGTCGTCGTCGTCGGCGTCGGCGTCGGCGGCGGCCATTGAATTCCCGGCGTCGTCCTGGTCGTCGTACGTCGCCTTTCCTCCCTTTGAACGATTTTATTGCTTCCATTTTGCAGGGAGCCGGTTTTGCGGAAATTTCGCCGCACCCCTTACTCGATTTGAATTTAGCCTTTGCCTCCGTCCGTCTTTTGCTGCAGTTAGGCCAGCGGTGTTAGGGTGACTGGGGTCGGGACAGTTTTATAGTCCTTGGGGGATGTATGATCCTTCGAAAAAAATATTCCGATCCTTCGGTAATTCGGGAAAAATGCTGTCGGGCACTGGTGTGTTGATTAAAATCATCGCGCTGTCATTTTTCCGGCGCGCTGTCCGTTTTGCATGGGAATTTTATTAACGCGACTCGTATGACATTAATTCGGCTTCGTACAGCCGGCCAGGAAATTCGTTAAATTTCGACACGATCGTTTAATTCGGGGAATTTCAAGGAAAAATGTTTGCGGTCCCCGGTATCATATTTCGTATCTGATTATTTGTGGCCCACGCCATTAGGTAAATTACTCGTCGATCGTAATTCCCCGCGTAATGGTATCCGTATCCCGTATTTAAATGCGTATTATTTAAATTTTCTACATCGTGTCTCTTTATAGTCACATTACACACCCCCCTCAGCGAGCGAGCGAGCGCACGCGCGCGCGCGCTCACGGAATTATGCTACCGCAGGCTTCCGTTCGTTTATAAATAAATTCCGTTGTAATTGGAACACACCTCCCGGGCGAACTACTACTGGCCGGTGCCGGTTACGGTATAAATTTAAATATTAATTTATGGCTTCTTTTCGAGAAAATGAATAAAACACGAATCCTCCATAAATATTCCCGGGCGATCTCATTCGCCGAAGAAAAAGGGAAACGAACTAATAATTATTTAGTCCGCTGGCCTTTCCACGGCTACCAGAAAAGGGGCACGGTTTTTCAACCCTTTCAACGCCGACAGGGAACGCCCTCCGAATTAACTTTCGCAAAAAACGCTTTCGCTCCACTCTGTTATAATATTCCTCGGTTCGCGCGTCGGCTTTGATTTTGTCTTGCAAAAGATTATAGTTGTTTGCATTTGATCAGTGAAAGGCATATTTTCGATGGTCCCCGTCGAAGACGAAGCAGAAATATAAAATCAACGCGAGCGCACGGTTCTATGTTAATTACCTTTTAAATTATCAATAAATTGTTGTTTCAGTAATATCTTTCTAATGAACGCGCGCGCTCATCGTTTTCATTTCACAGAGACATACACACAGTTCATATTGCATCATAGAAATAATATGCACCGTTCAGTGGCACAAAGAAAAGTGCAATTACTAAGGCCGTATAGAAATAAATTTTCCACACGTGGAACGGTTCGTTTCAAGCGTCTCTCTCTCTCTCTCTCTCTCTCTCTCTCTCTCTCTCTTTTATTTTGTTCCACTGCGAATCTTAAAACGTTTGCAGCATTCATTTTTAATTGAATCCTTTGAATCTTTACCCGGTCAAAGAAATAGAAAAATCGGAGTTTAATAAAATATACTGCAGCGCATAAAATTAAACGTTATTCACCAATATCTCCGTGGTGCAGTCACGTCATAAAATATACTGCATCGAAACAAAAATGCAACCGACCTTTCACCGACCCAATAATTATTGCAGACACATACCTCCCAAATCCACAGTACAATAAATCATTCTTCTCTCACACGTGGACCTTGTGATAATGATAAAACCCGTTTCAAATTAAATTCAAAGAAGGCATTGCTGTTCACGCTCCATATAAAAATGAATATTCATAATTACAGATTAGCAGGGAAACAAACAAAAAATTCTCTAAACTAAAATCGGAAGAGCTGCATATAAAGGGTGGCCAATTATTTCCGCGAAAGATTGATATATTCCTCTTTTCGTCCACAAGTACGAGCGTGACGAGAGGAGAATATCTTCGGGCCAGAAAATTCTCTGGAATAAAATCGGAGGAGCTGCATATAAAGGGTGGCCAATTATTTCCGTGAGGCAAGGTCGGAAAAATAGAAAATCGTCTGGGGAAACGGGAATCCTCGGCAATTACAGTAAGTTAATATCTTCCTGTTCAAAGGGGAACACAGAGCGACCGATGTAGAGCAAGAGCGTGGAACGGGGCGGAATGGCGGGCACACTGCGCCGACATAAACCATTTCTGTCCGGGGGCCTCGAAAATAAAGAAACGCGAAATGGAAGAATGGAGGAAACGAAGTTAAACGTGAAGGGGATACTGAACCGGGACCGGCCGAAGGAGAAGTCGTCGGAAGAGTTCGGAAGGAACTCCGGGATGTCCGCGAGGAGGAAGGACGAGCGAGGATTGGGGGCTGTGGAGGGGAGGGGGGGGAGGAAGCCGAGAATCTGCGCCCACGCGAGATCCGGCGGTTTGCGCACAAATTGGATGTTATCTGCCGGCAGCTGAGGACAGGGATCCGACGGAAAGCCGTCGGAGTGCAGCCGCGTAACACACGGTTGGCACACGAGCCCCGATCGCATATTCCGAAAGCTTTCGGGGAACGCAAGACGGGGGCAAAGCCACGCCAATTCTGGCACCGGGGTCCGCAACCGAGATCCGAGCCGGCCCATTTGCCTCGCGTACCGTTAACTGTCCCGATTGAATATTTATCAGTTGCCGTCCCCCGCCGCGCCGCCACCGAGACTCGCTAAACAATTATCCGGTTCGTTGTACCGCGAGATTTTTATCTCGCGATACTCCCCTGGAATTTTTAGGCTGCTTCCTGCCCGAAAAAGTATTTTTGAACGCGTCAAGAGGGATGTTCGTTTCCAGGAACCCATCGATTGGCAACTCTTTTTCAAATTATTGGGATATGGGGTTTATTATAATAAACACTCAGTTGATTTTAATAAGAAAACTGATTTATTTAAAGAGATTCGGAAGGATTCTTTTAGCTCTTGATACCTCGATACTCTGGACGAGACTAAGGAAAAATGTGCAACGGAAAAACCGTTGCTTAGGTTTGAAGCCGGAAACGAAAGGAAAGGCCTGGGCCTGAAATGTGTTTATGACACCCCCCGACCCTTAAGAGTCGGGGTACTGCCGGAGACCCATTGCTAAGAGTAATAGTCAGGCTCCGCGTTCCTGGCACTCTAAAGTGTTTCTCAACACAGAGATTATTTTTGCTTATATATATATAGAATTAGATATGAAAAATCCAACACAAATTTTTGCAAATTTTTGTAACGCCAGTGGTCTTGATATCGCACACTTTATTTCTCACTAAAAATGTCACTGGGTTCGAATAACAAGACGCATACATTGCCTTCTTTTTAATTCAGAAGGAATAGAAGCACAATAATGGAAATTGTTACATATTCATGAATCAACAATCTCTCCTTCGGTTAAATAAAGTCGGTCTGTGGGACCGGGCGCGACCACTCTAGGGTTAAAAAAGCGTTGAAAGTGATTTTAGCATTTTTCTACGCGTCCTTAACACGTCAACAGATTATCTACCGGTGATTATTCTATAATTGTGTTAAGTCCGACTTTCACCTCCCCGGCCATGCCTGATTATTTTTTAAAAGAATCCTTTAACGTTAAAGCAACAGCAACAACTCACCCTCAATCGAAAAATCTAATGATGTCCTTCGGGATTATTGTATGAAAGAAGATTATTAAGCTTCCATTTGGAACAGCACAATTATTGAGAAACAATTTAAGAACAATTGTAACAATTTAAGTACAATTATTGAGAAGCAATTTAATTATTGAAAACAAAGCTAGAATTTTAAAATGTGTTATAGGGGATGCTGTACTAACCCTTTCGAATTCGAAAGACTCCAATAAAATTCGGTTTGTCTGGACATATCACAATAAAACTGAATTTCTGAAATCAGCAAAAAATCACTGTCAGACATAAGTGACTGACGCGGCAGTTGACGTGTTAAAAGACATGCTCATTTTTTCAGGTCCCCGAAATATGTTTGAGAATTTTTATTTTAATACCGTTGTATACCGCGTTTCAATTAATTCGGCGCTCCACGACCCCCTTATAAAATGTTCGTGTACAGCAGTGTATCGATGCATGGAACAATTTGGCCGTCGCTGGCGGTGCCTGGGTCGCAATTGACCCGCGCCGAGTTTTCCACAGAAATTCGACGTGGAAGAGAATCGTAAGTCGACCGTGGACGGAAGGTATTGTTATCCCACTGCGAGACTTCCGGCCAATAGAGAAACGTTCCTTTAGCCAGTGTGGGAGGGGGCAGAGGGGGTAGATGGGGGGTGGCGGAGACCACGGCACAATAAACATAAATTCGAGCCCGCGATCACCGACAGGTTTAATAATCCCTCGTCGAGGCACGTTCGAACGTGAAATTAGGCGGAGATAAAAACTGCGCCGTTCCCGGGGCATTATAGAACGCAGAAATTCGCGCCTCGTCGATCCGAATTACAGCTTACGGTCGATTTTAACGATCCGCCGAAGCAGCTGCAGCGAATCGAGCTTCCTCGTGCCACGGATTCTCTCCACGGGCTCGGTATGTCCGAGGGGAGCGCGAGAGTGTTTGAGAAGGAGGGAAAAACGGAAGGGTTCGACGGGCTGCGGGCGGCAGGGGTTGAAACCCGAGGGATGGGGCAGCAGCCGGAAGCTTAAAGCTCACCCCATGAACCGTGCCTCTGAGAGATGGCCGATGTTGTCGTGAGTTTCAATGCAAAAAATCCGCTCCAGCATTTCTCTGTTTCCCCCTCTTCTTCTTTCATCTTTTTTTTTTTTTTGTTGTGCGTTTAATTCTCCCGACGATGTTTATTAAAAATACTGTCGAAGACGAAGGCTTCCTTCGCTCCGAAGGAGCGTCCTCCAATTGTCGGTAACCTGCGACAATTTATTAAAAATTGGAATTTCGTTAAGAGTGGACCACCTTGACTGTCTAGAAACCGTGGTTTTCGAGAATTTTTTTTGGGAAGAATTGATTAGTGGAAAATTCCGGTTTTTTGCGGAGACATTACCATGACTCTTAGTTATGTTCTCAATTTTTTTCAGGACGAAAGATCAAAAAATGGCGGTGTTATTAAATTTTTTCGAAACCATCTTTCATCGATACATCAATGGATTGCTGACAAAAATCGAAACTCGTCTGAAGAGAACAATTTTTTAAAATTCTAAGGCTGGAAGGTATCGTCTACAATGTGGCGCAAAATTTTGAAGAAATTCGATCATTTGCAGAAGTGAGAGCAGTGTGAATCGAACATTTGCATTTCGAATTAATTATGGCTGCACGAGGCTGATTGAGAAATAATAATACCAGTAATTAAATAACGGTGATATTGTACCGAATCAGATTTAATTTATGTCTGCATTAAATGAAGAATTGAAAAACATGAATTAGTATCACGAGTCACTCTTCCGGAGTGTCCTTCATTTCATACAATTTTCTTTTCACGTGTTCCACCCCCCGTCAATTTTCGGGGCTGTAATTACCGTTCATGAATTCCCAATTTCGAAATAACTCGGCCGGCATTAACGAGCATATAAAATGGCGGTAATTGAATTATTCGGGCAAATATTTTTCCGATTGGCGGACACGCATAGTTTTTATTAATCGACCTAATAAAATTGCGCCGGATAAATTTAATTCTTCCGGCCGTGGATCGAGAGTCGAATGAAAATTTAATATTCCATCGTTCGCGGTACGATATTTTTGTAGAATTTTGTTTTAATCCACGGGGGAGCTGGGGGGGGGGGGGGGGTTTTTTTTTTTTAAGGACTCCCGAGGAAATTCAGTGTTCCCCGGGGAAAAAGTTTCTCCCCGGTAGCATAAATGGCGGCCAGTTCTCGGTCGTTCTATAAAGCGCAAATATTATGCGAGTGCGTCGTAACCTGCGACACGACGGCAGCGCCGTTTGACCTCCATTAATAACGAACAGTTTATTCTCCGCAGATTGTAAACATAATTAAGGGTCTCGTTAACATGAGCAAACGATAGCGAACCCTAGCGTCGGCTCGTATTTCGCCTGGAGACGCGCAACCTGACAGCCACCCACCCCCCAACCCCCCGCCCCAAAAATAGAAAGAGACCGGCTTCCTGATCAAATGCTGTTCTCTGTTTGTTTACCCGCCCCCCAATCTTCCGCGGGAATATTAATTATGAATATCTAATTTCAGCTTCCTGTAGTTTTCCCGCTCCGCCCTTACGGAATGCTTTATCAGGGGTGGAATAAAATGTTTTCCCTGCACCCTCGGGGATCTTCAAATGCTCCCGTAAAAATATTAAAATTAATTATTTATCGCCAGTAAAACCGTACAATCTGTGGGAGGTCGTTTCGAGGATACAGAGATCAAAACAGTACCAAGGTCGTCCCAAGATCATCGCTAGAAAATCTTCAGAAAATCACTGTTCTCAAATGGAATGAACCTTCTATTTTTAAAAAATTCACGTTTATCTTTTCATGAGAAAAATCGACTTGCAAATGGGCCGGTGACATTCGGGCCACCCTGTGCACACGAGAATGATTCAGACCGTCTTCGTAACGCCAGCTGAAGGGTGGTCGACCTGGCGGGGCTGATGGAAAACAAATCCGTCACGCCATATTAGACGATAGTAATTCCGTTGATGCTGAGTCGCAGTAGCAAGTTAGGTGCGAGGTTAGGTCCGGTTTAGGTCGATATTGCACTCGGGCTCGAGGCCGGAGATTTAGGGGGTCGTCGCGCGGTTGTTTTTGACGATTGGGGACCCTTCATTGGAGCCCCCGGTAGCAGCAGCAGCAGCTGAAAATTTATATTCGCGGCGGTTTGGCGCTCGTTGAAAATACGACGTGGCTGCTAGAATATCCAGCCTCTGAATTATGAGGTGAATCCGGCGGGGCGAACTTCTCGAGAACTTTTCAGCGACTCCGGGGCCACACTTTCCTCCTGTTTTCAAATTGGCCGTGCCACTTCCGTCTTATAAATAGCCCGCTTCCTTCGGGGAACTTTTGTGCCCCGGCACTCTGGATCGCTTTGGACGTTATTCCTGCGATTTCCTCCTCGTGCTCCGCTCTGCTTGTTTATTCGCTCGCGCGACAGATTGCCCCCTGGCCGGCTGTGAACATCGATCCGTCCCCCTCTGTCGATTCGTTAATTATTTCTTTCGTTCATTCGCTCGCCCCCCGCCCCCCCCTCCCCCTATCGATCCTTTATACCGGCATGAAAATTAATGAAGCAACTTCGACTTACAATTAAATTGATGCCGAAGTTGTCCTCCTCCCCTGACAGTTATTGTGCGCCGGGAACACTGTGCAATGACAAACGCGTTACCGTTTGACTTTCCGGTCGAACTCGTCACGTTATTTCTCCGAAGTGAAACCGTACCCCAGTTTGCCAACTCTAGACACGCTGTAAATTAGGCTAGCCTCGGGGGATATTTCTAGCACCTGGACTATCAATAATTTAACCGCCGGACCGTGGGCTCGCTCGCTTGATCAAAGCGGAGGATTCTACAGTCAGGTGAATCGAGTGAATCTTTCAAGTAGTCCAGCTTTTAAATATATCCGTCTATACCCTGAGCCAGGCCAGCGCGGAGAGCAAAGTTGTTCAGCCTCTCGCGTTTATCACAGAACCGGGCGATTATCAAGAACAACGGCCGACGGGACTACATGTTCCAGCGGGATAGAAAATTAGTGTGACAAGCTTGTCGGCTAGGGTTCGGTCAAGAGTGGTCAAAGGGTTAACGAAGAACGTTCGCGCAATAATTCCGTGACCGTCGGCGTTCGTACAGACCTTTGTGGCCGTGCATACATTATTCTACGTGGCGGCGTGCACGATGTAAGATGGATGACGTGACACGGCGAACGGCCGTGTATTATCCCTCGGACTTGTGAATTTTGGATGCGACCGCCGCGCCGGCCGCGTCTAAATAGAATGCGATATTTTACTGCATGAAACAATAACGAGCCGCAGCAGCGATGTGCACACCTTTGTTCCGTGATATCGTATCCGGCTGGGTGAAAGCCATCCGACCAGCGTGTTCGCAGCTTTAAGCCCTTTTATTTATTTAGTTTTTTTTTTTTAACGAGCCGCTGCGCGTCCCCGCTTAAATTTCCCTGTCATGAAAATCCCGACGCCTTGGAAACACCGCGTTGGCAAGGGGTCGCATGGTATGGTGAAACGCGATAGCCTTGTGGGGACCGGAATTACAAGACTGTCGATTTAAATAATATCAAGTGTCCCGGCTCGATCATTAACCCCTCGGGTCGTTCGAATTGGTTGTTCATATTTTTTTGTTTTAACTGTGACGCAGCCTGGGTAAAAATATGGAAATAATTGGACATAGTGTCGGTAAGAATCTCTGATTATTGAATTAATTTCCAGGACGGTCGTTTTCGGACTTCAATATAAAATCTTGTACTTTCTCGAACTTTTTTAGAGTCTTTCATTTTTTACAACGAGAATTTGCAACTGAAAAATCGGAGAAAATTCTCGAATGTGTGGTCCCATTTGGTAAATGTGTGAGATTTTTTGTAGAATTTTTGGATGAGATTAAATGGGGAATATGGGGTAATAACTGGTTTTTCGTTTGTTCCCCGTAACTACCCTTACGGAGGAGGTATAGGGCTGAAACTTGGCAGGAAGGGTTCTCTCTTGGTGAGCTATGGAACGAGCCATTTCCGGCCAAAATCGGCCCCAAAGTCGTCTTTGACCCCCTTAACTGGCTAGCACTTTTACAAGGACATGTGGAAGAAGTTAGGATTTGTGAGTTTAGAAGCAGAATTTTTTAGCAATAGATAACATTAATTAATTTATCAGCTAGTCGAGTATATCGCTCGGTCGCTGCATTTTTAATGTGTTCAATGATTGACTACTTGGGAGGTAGGGTTGAACAAATATGTCTCTTGGCCACCCCAGTCTTGATGTCAAGAATTGACTGATGGTGAGACAGACCTATACAAACATGTCTCTTGGTGTCCCCGATAATTGATAGAGAACCTGACTAATGGAAATATGTCTCTTGACCACCTTAGCCCTGCCCTCCTCAACAACTGAGTGATGCCAAGTTAGGAGGCCCACAAACATGTCTCTCGATGTCCTACATAATCGCCCGAAGTCGAGTTCAATATAGAGGATTCCCTTGACCTACTATAATGTCATTTCAGCCCTGACGTTCTCAACAATTGACTAATGGTGTGACACATCCAAGAAAACGCCGCTCGCTCACTTCCAGCTCGACGCCCTAAACGATTGACTGAAGTTGAGCTAAATCTAGAGGGTTCTAGCGATCAGTCTTGATGTAATCGTAGTTCTGACTTCCTCAACGATCGACTCATGGCAAGTGAATCCCACGGGGACACGTGTCACACATTTAGCTCCATGTCCTAAGCAGTTTATTGAAGTTGAGCTGAATCTAGAGGACTCTACTGATCAGTCTTGATATAATCGTAGTCCTGACTTTCTCAACGATTGACTCATGGCAAGTGAATCCCATCAGGACACGCGTCACACATTTAGCTCGATGTCCTAAGCAGTTTATTGAAGTTGAGCTGAATCTAGAGGACTCTACTGATCAGTCTTGATGTAATCATAGTCCCGACTTCCTCAACAATCGACTCATGGCAAGTGAATCCCACGGGGACACGTGTCACACATTTAGCTCGATGTCCTAAGCAATTTATTCAAGTTGAGCTGAATCTAGAGGACTCTACTGATCAGTCTTGATATAATCGTAGTCCCGACTTCCTCAACAATTGACTCATGGCAAGTGAATCCCACGGGGACACGGGTCACACATTTAGCTCGATGTCCTAAGCAATTTATTGAAGTTGAGCTGAATCTAGATGACTCTACTGATCAGTCTTGATGTAACCATAGTCCCAACTTCCTCAACAATCGACTCATGGCAAGTGAATCCCATCAGGACACGCGTCACACATTTAGCTCGATGTCCTAAGCAATTTATTCAAGTTGAGCTGAATCTAGAGGACTCTACCGACCAGTCTTGATGTTATCGTAGTCCTGGCTTCCTCAACAACCGTCTAAACACGAGTTAAATTTTCTGCATTGCCCTAAATCCTGATCGGCCCTACAAACTTCCGGAACCGTAAACCGAAGTTGCGCGTCTTCGCTCATTCGTGACGTCCCGAACAATCGACTGATGTCGTGTGCCTCCCGTTGGCCTCCACGTCTCCGTCTGATTGACATCGAGTCGTGTCACTGGTTTTAAAAGTTTTATAGGTTCCTAGAGACCGTCTTCGCGAGCCAGTTTTCTATTCCCTTCGGAATCGGTTGGAGGGCAGCGCGCCGGAATGGAAGGCTTTCCGTCCACCGGCTGCCGAATATGCGTGTAACAAGCCGTGCCTGCCTCGATGTCCGTTTGAACGTTTACATGACACGAAAGCCGGGATTACAAATGGAAGCCGAGAGCTATTCCCGGTGAGCACGAATCCTCGAAAGCTTCCCTAAAATACAACACCGGGACCCTGGTAATAATTGAATGCCCGTTTTATCTTGTGCCACAGGCGGCGGAAGTTGCCAGCCGATGCTCGCCGTGTTTTTTTAATGGGCAACATGAGCTATTACATGAACCGTGCGGTGCTTTGTTAAATACCCACTGGTCGAGCTTATCCGAAAAATCGAGCGTCCATTGTCTATTTAAATATTCGAAATATTAATCACAGGGCTGTTCTATCGATAACACAGTGTTCAGCAGAAAATCACTCGGCGGATTTCGCGAGCGGAAAAACAGGATGGAAATTGGAAAAATCCGTGTAATACCTCTGCTCGACGATACGAGCAGGACGAAGGAGTTGGCCGGTCGACTTTTTATTAACAGACCGGAACGGCAGTCTCCTCAAAAAGCGGCGGAACACTCAAGGGTATCAGATAGAGAAATTCGAGGGCGCAAAGGGCCCCGGACTCCATTTAATTACAAACAATTTCTTAATTAAATTTATCGGCTCATACGTGCAACATGAAACGTTCCGGTGCGCTCTACTCGTTTTCGAGGCCGCGCACGTACCGCGTGTTCGTTCAACAGAACACACAGCCGCGGGAGAGGGAGTGGGAGAAAAAAAAAAGGATCGTTCCAAACGAACGCTCGAAATTCGCCAATAATTGCGAGTCTCGTTCGCCGCAACTGCCTTTTTCTCGCAGCAGGCCAAGAACCATTAAAATTACCATCGGCCGCCGACATTCCGGTATTTTTCCGGGGCCGCGCCGAACCAAACACCGATTCCGGATAATAAAAAAATCATACTCATTAGTGGCGGACTGCTATTGTAACGTTTGTGGGGTTATTATGAAGGGTAGCACCGAATTCGTGGTGATTCGAGTCGCGGAAAATTTTTTACCGCATTCGTTCCAATCCAACCGCATAAAGGGAAGTCTCCCCTTCACAATGGCCCCTCAAAAATGGGTCTGCGATTTTTTGGTCCGATTCTACCGTACCTTCTATCACAAAAGTGCAGTCGGTTCCGCTGTGCCATTCATGGGGCACACTTTTCATTCAAAGTGGCATAAAATGGCCAGGAGAAATCGTAGAACCATCTTTCTTGGCTGGTTGCAAAGCGGAAACTGTAAGCTTTAAACTCATGTTAATTTCACTTACGAACAATATTTTTTAACTGGCGTACAGGTATTTGAATTTGTAAAATTTCGAAAAAATTAATGTTTCCACTTTCTTACCCGTATCTCAGGGTGAAGATACTCAAAACGAAAAAGTTAGACAAGGGTGTGAAAGCAGGGAGTTCACCCTTTGAAATGAGCGCGGGTACAATACCGTGTGATTTTTTTACACAAAGTTACAGGAGTTTAAATATCGACATTAGTAGCTTTTTGTGCAACTACGCGACGGCCACGCGGTAACTAGAATAATCCCCGGCACGCTTCGCGCTTGCGTCGATCTAATTTCCCCGGTACAAATCATTAAAAATTACAACTTTAATCAGGATTTTAACGAACCTCTTACGGGAAACTGCATCGGGCTGACGCTGGCCCGCGACTTTCGCTCGCGTAATTGGACCGGTGAACAAGCTCCATGGCCACCCATGGCTCCGGCCGTGCTTTCCACGGCTCGCCACGTTATCCAGGAAGCTCGAGGACAAAACCGGATATGCCCGAGGAGGAGTCACGAAGCCTCGAGCTCCAGACTCCTAAATTATTTTCCCCGGGGCGAAAATTATTCATGGGACCATCCCTGGCCGGGCAGAAATCTTGGTCGTCGTGATTTCGTTCCCGTCCTTCAACCCCCTCCTCTTGCCGCCCCTCCCAACTCTCCACCCTCCCCCCCTCGCGCACCGAACCCCTTCACGAGCCACTTCTTTGCATTCGCTCGTTCTTGTTCTTCAGCTCGTTAACCGCTGCCATAAGTTACGTTCTTTCTTTGTATCGTCGTTACCAGTGGGGCCAGCGGAACGTCCCCGTGAATTATTAACCGCGAAAAACGCTGCAACCAGGCGTCCTGCATCGCTCTGTTTGAGGGGCTCTGCCCGGCGCAAGGACGTAAAGCCCACCCCGAGCCGCGATTAGGGGTGCGGACCCCCGGGGCTATTAGCAATTTATAATGTTTGATGGACCTATTTGGCATTCATTAGTTTCTTTGACAGCCGCGAATCTGGGTTAAGCTAAAGTATTTTTCGATTACTCTGACCGGTAGCCGGGATAGTGCAAACCATTAGGCATCCTTCTTTCGTAATAATTGCCTGCGGTCGGCAACTGTAATGATCAAAAAAGCATGAGAAAGTTCAAGTTTTACTATGCAGGCGTCTGTTCTTTTTGTGACAGATTTGGACATAATGGGATCTTTGAATCTGTGAACTGTTATCAACCTAATCCCGATGATCTAACACCTAGCAATTATAGGGCCTAGCTTTTATAGGACCTGGCATTTATAGGACCTAGCATTTATAGGGCCTAGGATTTATGGAACCTAGCATTTATGGGACCTAGCATTTATAGGACCTAGCATCTATAAGACCTAGCAATTATAGGGCCTAGCATTTGTGGGACCTAGCATTTCTAAGACCTAGCAATTATAGGGCCTAGCTTTTATAGGACCTAGCAGTTATAGGACCTAGCATTTATAGGGCCTAGGATTTATGGAACCTAGCATTTATGGGACCTAGCATTTATAGGACCTAGCATCTATAAGACCTAGCAATTATAGGGCCTAGCTTTTATAGGACCTAGCATTTATAGGGCCTAGGATTTATGGAACCTAGCATTTATGGTACCTAGCATTTATAGGACCTAGCATCTATAAGACCTAGCAATTATAGGGCCTAGCTTTTATAGGACCTAGCATTTGTGGGCCCTAGCATTTCTAAGACCTAGCAATTATTGGGCCTAGCTTTTGTAGGACCTAGCATTTATAGGACCTAGCATTTATAGGGCCTAGGATTTATGGAACCTAGCATTTATGGGACCTAGCATTTATAGGACCTAGCATCTATAAGACCTAGCAATTATAGGGCCTAGCTTTTATAGGACCTAGCACTTATAGGACCTAGCATTTATAGGGCCTAGCATTTATAGGGCCTAGCATTTATGGAACCTAGCATTTATGGGACCTAGCATCTATAAGACCTAGCATTTCTATTGCCTAGCATTTTTGGGGCCTAGCATTTCTAGGACCTAACACCACGGGACCTGGCATTTCCAGGGCCTACACGACACCTCGATTTTTGATCCCAAGTGTCTTTTCTGAGCCTGGTCCATCGATACACGGTCTCCTTTCTCCGCGACCACTTTCGACCCTGTACCACTTGATTCCACTTCACGCTTGGCGCTTTCACGCGCCACGTGCGCCGGGTAAATCTATTCACCTGTATCCATCGATCGACCCTGCCGCAAGCCCTCTGATCCGTGATCCGTGTGCGCTTTATCGTCAAGCGTCGCGTGTCCTGTTTTGCGGGGCGCACGTGCTGGACACGCGTGCACGAGTCGGTGAACGTCTTTGTCAGAGGGTTCCGAGCACTTCCGTCCCAGCCCCGCAATGTTTCTCTCATTCCACTGTTCTTGTGTCCTCCGGGCAAAAAGGAACCTCCGCCCCTGTCATAAGTAATTGATTCTCCTCTTCGTCCGACTCGAACCTGGTCGTATTTACTCGAAATCTAAATCCAGACATCCAACGTATGACCTAGCTGTGTCCAAAAATGTCTCCATCTTTGTTAAAAATCGTCCTGTCTCGACGGTGTAAACTGTCCGAGATATGCTCGACAAAAACCACTGAAACGCAGTACAAACCGTGTGCCCATCGAACGAAAACATTTTCGCGAGAATCACGGCTCGTCCGGGCGCTTTAATTATTACGGTTACGTGCTAATTAACCGCGTCGCGGAAAGCCACCCCTAATAAACTGGGATTCCAGGTGGCCGACTAAGCCGCAGCGACGAGAGAGAGAGATAGAGATAGGGGATGGGAACGGCGAGGGGTAGCAGGGAAAAAAAGAGGGGGAATCAATCTCGCCGCGAGCGCCAGGCAGTAAACATTTAAATCCAGCTGCGAAGGTGCCAGTGTAAATTGTCAGTCTCAAACGCAGCCGTCCATAAACGGCCGCTGCAGGGCCGCGGGGGCGGGGAATGGGTGGAGCCAGGGGGTGGGTAGTGGGAGGTAGAGTGGGCCGGCAGGGTGGAATAATATAACGCACTACCGCGAAAGACTTTGCGGTACCGGCCGAACAATAGATAGCACGGGGGGAGAGCACAGCGTGGCAGAGAGTGGTTGATGGCGGGCGGTGGGCCGGTAGGGTGTCTGGGGGGCGGGGGGGGGGGGGGCAATGGAAATACAGCGAAGCCCAAGGTATTCGCGGATGCCACCCGGCGAGCAGCGAAAACAATACATCAAAAGTTCCGCATTAATTGTTCTTAAGTTACCGGCGTTAAATACATTACGGTTCAGGGGCGGGGGTTGGAGGGGAGGGGAGGTGGGGGGTAATGGTGTTATCGTGTTTCCACCACCGGAGTCCCGGTAATGCCGCGGCCTTTCGGCCGATTCCGTGGCCGTGCGCTAACACGGGGCTCCTGGCCCGATTTTTCTTCTCCTTTTCAACGACTCCGGGCCGGGAGGGGAGGGTAGGGGTGGGGATCCCCATTCACCGTGTATTCACGGCAGACGTCACTGCAACCTGGCTATCTCTGGCCCGGGGTACCCCCGGTGAATGTGCGCTTTAAGAGGGAAATTAAATTCATTCTATTTATTCATTCGACGGGGCTCGCAACCCTCTGCGCCCCACACCCTTCCCTTTTACTCTCTCTCTCTCTCTCTCTCTCTCTCTCTTTCACCCCTTTACCTTCCGCCTCATCGTGGACCGGCAGCGGCGACGGCGTCGGCGGCTACGGAATGAAACTCGTCTCGCTGGAGAAGAAGTTGTCGGGACCCGGGGGGAAGACGTCTGTCGGGAGACCGGGCTCCTGGATGAAACCTGTCCCCGACCATTCGTCAGGAGGACCTTTTAAACTATTAGCGAAGATGACACGAGCGAAATGAACTTTCGAATCGGCCCCGGAGTTTCAGCCACCACCACCCCCCGCTTCAGACAGCCCCCGTTCGATCACCACCGCGGACGAACCGGCCGGCTTCCAGCCGGATTTACTCGAGAGCCTCCCATATCCGTATTAATAGGCAGCCGAAAGTGGATAAGAGAATGTTCGGATAATGGAACACTCGTTTCACTTTTCCTCGCGTCAAGTTTCGTTCGACCGAACGAGAACGCTTCTACCGGGAAAATAAAAACCGAATTGTCAAGGATCCATGTATATTTCCGAGGAATGAATATTCAGACGTTTTTTCTATGAAATAAAATTTCGTTTTTCTTTGTACATTCCCATAGGGTGACGTAGTCTGAAAATTTGAACTAAAATCGACTGGTCAACTAGTGTGTGAAGAACTAATTCGAAAGGACCTATGTATACTTTCGAGGAATATAAATATTCGAGACTTTTAGTCGGTTTTGCGCGAGAAAAAAATTGTTTTGTTACTTCGACGGTACGGTCGGCACACCTTGGAAATTTTTGAAAAGAATCGGCTGCGTAGTTTCCGCTGAAAAAATGACCAAATAGGTCGAGGACCTATGGGTGTGTGTGTACTTTTAGCAAAAATAAATACTCAAGGCTTTCAGTCGCTTTTATCGCGAAAAACAGTTTTTCCGTCGGTCCAATGGCAGAGTGACACGGTCTGAAAATTTCGCTCGGGTCGTGTGTATGTTTTTTTGCTGAGACAGATTCTAAATGGTCGAGGGCCGATGTTTACTTTCGTCGATGATAAATATTCAAGAGTTCCTGGTCGCTTCGGAGGACACAGTGTGCTCGGAGTCACGGTTTTGGCAAGACGTTGAAGTGTTAGCGAAGAATCTTAGTGGCAGTGTGTGCTCGCACATCCAAGCTGTGTCAGCGATGCTCGTATAGTAGCGGGACTCAACACATCGATATCGTATTTAACGCTGTTCTATTATTAGTGGGCCAGAACTTCCGGGGTAAGTTTAATACGCCAACGTACACTGGAACTCCATTTATTAGTGAACGGTTATGTTTAGTAACAACGCGGTAGTTAGGACTCCGCCCCGAATTACAATTAATAATAAAACAGCAAATTAATTGAATTTCGATCGACCGTGGTACAATCTTTCAACTGCGACCGATTCAGAAACTCCCGGGGCTACTGTTGAATTCTCGCGTACATGGTTCATCAGGTCGCGAACGTTAATTTATTAGTCTTGTCAATTACGCCCCCTTCGCGTCTCGCACTAATTGATCGCGATTAATCGCGACGAGACTCTTCCTGTTTCTAATCAGTTTCTTGTGAAACTTTCACCAACGTATTTCTGGCATTTTTCTGATTACAATGAGCCCAAACACGACACAATTTGAATCACGGTTACTCCTGTAAAACACGATGCGGTAGGACCTCGATTATCCGAATCGATAATTCTAGTTTTTTGAGTCGCGATTTGCTGGAGTAAATACGATCCAAATTATGTCGTGTTTGGACTCGTTGCAATCAGAAAAATGTCACGGATATGTTGGTAGAAATTGTACAACAAATTAATCAAAATCATATAAATTTATATTAAGAAGAATAAATTATTTCCCGCGTATCGAGACATTACTGTGTTATTAAAATGCATTCGTACGGTAATGAAGACCTTCGTTAAGGACCTACGGAGAGTTATAGCAGTTGGGCCAGTGTAGTACGTGTTCGAGGAGAGGTGTATCGATCATAGTCGAACGGAATTATGGGAAATGAAACGGGCGCTTCTTTGATAGACCTCTTCGTTTTTTTTTCTCCTACTCTGAAAAGGTGCTCGGGTTTCGTTACGATTATCGCAGAAATCGCGTTTATGTGGGCGGTTTTTACGTCGCGAGGACAGGCCGGGGAGTCCGCTTATGCGCTTCCGCTTTCAGTTCAGAACGATATTATCATTTGAGTGCTTCCCCGGGCTATTTCATGGCTGATTTTAATGGAAACATTTCGCATGGATAGAATTTCTGGAAGTAGGGCAAACCGCTCCTTTTCACCGGGGCTCGATGAAGCTTATAATTCGGGGCTAAGTACGCGTCCGTACTTACGTATGTACCGCGGAGGTTCTTTAATACTTGAAAAGCTGACTGTGCCGACATGTAACGAGGTAATTGGCCGCCGGACGTTAACGGATCCCGACGCGTTCGCGAATTAAAATGACTCGCCTCCGATTAAGGGAGGCTTCGCGCCTCCAAAAAACCGTACAAATTTTTTGGCACCTTTTCTGCCAAAACCGAAGCACAAAATGGGGAGGACATGAAGTGACCATTTTTTAGAGTACTCATTCGGGGGAAGATGTGTGCAAAGTTTCGTGAAATTTGGTCCACTGTTTTTTGAGATGTCGTGTCGAAGTTGATTGTGCACACAATTGTTGATAATTTAGTGCCACGGCGACAAAATTGCAAGTACGTGTATAATTCTTGTCCGGGCGATCGGAGGATGTCGAAGAGAAGGTATTTGCAAAATTTTAAGTAAATTAGTTTTCGAAATATGTCAATATGATTCTTGTTGGAGAGAGGTGTGGACGTCGTCGCAAAAATATATTCAAATCGACATGTTTCTGGCGAGAAATCACTTGCGCCGATTTCTCGGACAACAATGGGAATCGGTATTCAATCACGTCGAATTTTTCCTTAGGTGTGCACGCGAATTGTATTCGCGAACCGTCGACGCGAAGCTTGCCGAAATATGATTTATCCGTGCCATCTGACTTCCATTGTTAGTCGGATACACGATGACAACGTTATTTTCTCCTGGTAACGGTGTTTGAATCGAATGGACACGGTAGGTGAAATTGGTAGAAAGGAGTGTAATTTCCTGGGGGGCACGGCGAAATATGAGCTCGCCAGAGTTCCTCTTTCCGTCGTTTATCGACAGACGTTGCATGCGCCGGCAACCTCTCAGATAATACTTTATCCAGAAAATATCGCCGCGCGTTAAACGTATTTATCCGTTATTGATGCGCGTACAAATTTCTCCACGGTCCGTTCTCCATCGTTCAATTTTCATCCTGAAAGAATCTCCACTTTATTTATCAAACGCATCCTCCACGGATATCATATCTCCTCAAACGGTTATGGCTCGAACCCTTGGTCGCTTCGTCCCCGAACTTTCATGTCGCGTCAATAACAATTGGAATCTGACTGATGCGACAAATAGGAGAAATATACCAATTAGATCTCAAATTTTATCACCGCGTTTAATCCCAGAATTTTGAAGTCGAATTTCGCATTAAAAATATTTCGAGTCAGAGTAATGTGTCAAATAGGAGAAATGTAGGGTTACTAATCAAATTTTAGCAAGGGCCTAGACCTCAAATTTTGTCACTCTGTCTGATCCCAGAATTTTTAAATTGTATGTTGCGTTAAAAATTACTGAAATCGGACTAGTGTGACAAATAGGAAAAATATAGGGTTACTAATTAAATTTTATGACGGGCCTAGACCTCAAATTTTATCACTCTGTCTGATCCCAGAATTTTTAAGTTGTATGACGCAGTAAATGTATTTGAAATCGGACTAATTTGTCAAATAGAAGGAACATAGGGTTACTAATTAAATATTAGCACGGGCCTAGACCTGAAATTTTATCACTCCCTCTAATCCCAGAATTTTGAAGTCGTACGTGAAATTCCAGCACACTGTGATGCCAACGAAAATTAATTTGAGGATGTTCAATTTTCCACATACAAGCGTAGATATTTTTCCTATTTTTGTAGATCTGTGGAACGAATTAAAAATGATCGAGAAGAGATTATTGCGTTGAGAGTACGATTAGAGGCGCGGGGAAAAGCCCGTTAAGAAATTGATGAGGGTATTCCCGTAAATTTAATACTATCGAGTTCGCCGTCCATTGAAGCCTGTAATACGGTGTAATTGTGGTCCATACAAGAACCTGAATGTCGTGGAACGTCGATGGATGTTCACGAAGATAGCCGGGGCGAGGACGGGACGAGGCGTGGGGACGCGTGCAGAGGCGTGTGCGTGCGGGGAAATTGCGTACGAGCTGTCATCGGCACGCCACTGCGCCAGCGATATCCAATTAATTTGCTGCCATTATTAAAATTAAAAGCTCACGTATCATGTCGATGCACTTTCGCGAGCATGTGCCGCGCCGTGCTGCTTCTACTCGCGCGAGGTTGCCTCGCCTTTCCGCCCAGGCATTCATCATTCTCGTAGACTCATAGAGATCTCCTAGACCCGATCAGGACCTCGTAGACCTAATCGGGACCTCGTAACCAAAACGTGATACATCTACTTGGAAATTTTTGTGACAGATCACAGATCTCACCCAGGTACCTATGACTTGTCTAAACCTAATGCAGGTACCCGTGACAGATCACAGATCTGAACCTGGAACCTCTGAATTGTCTAGATCTGACGCAGGTATCCGTGAAATATCATAAATCTGATCTAGGTACCTCTGACTTGTCTAAACCCAACAGAGGTACCCGTGACAGATCACAGATCTGGCCCAGGTACCTCTGACTTGTTTAGGCCTAACAAGGTACCCGTGACAGATCACAGATCTCACCCAGGTACCTCTGACTTATCTAGACGTAACACTGGTATCCGTGACATATCACAGACCTGATCCAGGTACCTCTGACTTGTCCGGACCTCTCACAGGTATCCGTGAAATGGCTCAACTCCACCTAACTCAGATGTGATACATCTAATTGGAAATTTTCAATAATTTATGGACGGATAAAAATGTTAATGGCTTCACGAAAACTAGATATACACTTTTGACAACGGTCAGGCATTGTGGAATTTAACCTTGAGCAGAACGGGCAACATTTACTTTACCAGCTTTGGAGATCGACTCCTCGCGTCGAGGGATCGACCAGGTTAGGCGATTCTTCGTTGGGTCAGCTGTGGTTTAGGTCACGGTTTTACAAAGTTCTCGCGATAATGCCACACTTGCCGTAGCTCGAATGAATAATACTCGCCTATCTGCCACGGGGATGAATTTCGCCATCGCAGGCCGAGGAATTAAGTCGAGTTAGGTCGTTTTAGGCTAGGTACGGGGGGCGGGGGGTTAGGTAGTGTTTGAACAAAGTTCCCTCGTGAACTCGCCCAGAAAAAACAGCAGCCGCTAGAGAGAGAGAGAGAGAGGGAGAGAGAGAGGAGGTGAGAGAGAAAGAGAGGGGGAAAAGGTAGAGGGTGATAATTTGCATGCATTTATATTTCACAAGGCCGGAATACCACCGCCATCCGGAAATCTTTTGAAACGTCAACCGCCTAGGATCCGGAAATCTTGACGCAGAACCGTTTGCGAAATAGAGACGTCAGGTTTCATAAATGGTCGCATTTACATTTGACCCGGATAGCGAGGCCCTCGCATGCGCCGAGCGACGCGACGTCCCGGCGAACTAGAAAAAAAAAAAAAGAAGAAGAGCGTGCAAATAACGTTGGGAGCTATGCGAGAAAGGACACCGGCGAGATTAGAGTCGCGAAACCGGCGCGTCGTATCAGCTCGGTCGCCGGCCATTAACAGCAATACAATTTTTATTCCAAGAGAGTGCAAGACCGTTGAAAATGCGAATAGTCTATTTTTCATGATCCCGGCTGAAAGCCTTGCTCTTCGCGAACGCTTGCCGCGAAATTTTATTTAAATATTCGCGTAATTAACGAAATTACAAGTACAAACGTAAGTAGGTTTCCGTAACTACGGGGGGGTCAGACCCCATGGGAGACGGGGAAAATAATTTTTATTATAGGTCGCGAACGGATGAATATTTTTTGATCAAATTTTAACTGTGCGTGTAAAATGCCGTTCTCCGTGGACCGGTGATCGGAAATTGAAATCTGGTGATTGGAAAATTTTTTAGAAATTATTAACGACCACCTCTCTCGACAGAAACGTGAGCAATCTTTATCGCCGCCTAACTACGACAATTTTTAACATTGTGGGGTTTTTTTGAGATTAAATTATTCGCCAACGTGTCTACAATTAACCGTAAAACAGAATGTCGCTTTTTCGCCAATTTTGTGAAAAAATAGTTCTCCGGAAGTTCTCATCTTGCCAGCCCCTCCGCAGTCCGTCAACGTCGAGCACTGCGGGTGTTGAAACTTGTATCATCCGTGCGCGAATTGTTGGCCGAGGGAAATTGGAAATTAAATTCTGAATATTTCAAGAAAAAATTCCCTCTTCAGGCCATTACGCGGTGCACGGGAAATTCCGCGGAACTGATAGTGCACAAGCGGAGGGACAGAGAGAAAATGAAAGGGAGAGAAGGAGAGTGAGAAAGTGAGAGAGAGAGAGAGCGAGAGTCAAGGATTCTGTGCAAAGGGAGTGAAATAAAAAAGAAGGAAAGAAGACACACCGACCGGGAAGTTAACGAAAAGGACACTAAAGGGAGCAAACTTTGTTAAACATCATCAAACTTGGGAAGTTCGAGGAAGACGAACTTCCACCGGCCGCTAATTTTATTTTTGACCCGTTATGGAAATATCAGAACTGTTTTGCCAAGCAGAATTAATATTAAAAGGCGGCGCGCGGTCGGTCCGGTGGTGGGGGAGAAGTTCGGGAATGATGAACATCAGAAAAGCAAACGGCACGTCAAACGCATGGATTTTACGTATCGCGGCAGAGAGAGGGAGAGAGAGAGAGAGAGAACCGGGAAAACGTTCAGCCCCCGTCAAATCGGTCGGTTGCATGTCACCCGTTTATTTTCGTCTAATAATAACTGCACGCGCCTCTCTCCCGCGCTCGTATCAAATTAAATCAAAGCGAATCGAGCTCAAATAAATGAAATTAAATGCGCCCGGCGGACACGTGTACCTTTTCCGCAGTGTGGTCACCGATTCGCGGCGGTTAGTTACTTTGTCGTGTGCGCATTTCAAAATTACCTTTTGCCGGGCGCACTCGAACACACGAGCCACCGAGCCATAAACAGGCTGATGGCCGAGCGAGAAACCCCGCCGCCCGAATAATTTGTAACCTCGAATTTTGAAGCCGTAAGATATCTCGTCGCACGCGAATCGAAAATAAAAATCGCACAAACGGCTCTGGCTAGGGTGGTACACTGCTCGATGAAATTCGAGTCATTTTACACACCTCCAGACAAACTACACGAGGTCTCCGAAATGTTTCCTTGAAGGAAGAATTAAGAGGAGGCAAGTTAAAACTGTTTCATTTTTCACATCCACAGTTTTCAACCGAAAAATCTTAAAAAATTCTCAGATATGTAGTTCGATACCTTAAATGCGACAGATTTTTTTCAGAATTTTCGGTTGTGATTAAGCGGGCAAAATGGGGTTGAGTCTGATTTTTCGATTTTTCCCCGTAACTACCCTCGTGAGCGAGATACAGGGTTGAAACTCGGCAGACAATGGATTCTCTTGGTTTCGGAAGCTACGTTTAAGTGCCACCACCCCCGTCCCTTAAGTTACGAGCGGTCGAACAATTAAATTTGGGGGAAAAATGTTTTATATCATTCTCGAAATCCGAAGTGACACGGTTTCCAGGCTTGAGCTAAATAAAGTAATGCGCGTGGCGGGAGGGGTAGGGGGGGTGATCGTTCCAGTGAAACCGTTCCTTATAATCCCGAAGGAGGGCACGGATATCGTGGCGGCACCCTTCTGCGACCGCGGCGCTCTAGCTACACATACATCATCATTAAGAGCTCGGCCCCCGCACGGCGCACGCAAATCGCATGAAAGCGGAATAAAAATTTAATGACCACCCTTGGCCTTTTCGGTCACGTGAACGCGCTTACGTCCGACCAGGATATATTGCCCGCGTACCCGGATCGTTTGTCACACGCCACCCTGTATATGGACCCCGCCCCCATCGTGCGCCACCCACACCGTGCCGAAGAAGCCTCGAAATCGCACGGGTGCGGGAACGAGGTGATATCGTCCCATTGTCTTTTCCCTTGCCGGGGAAAAACTCCGAGGGGTGACGGTAAACGGTTGTCCCGGCATCGGTCCGACAGGATAAGCCTGGATAGAGGGTAGTTACGTGAAGTAGCCGGGAAGAATGTCGGGAAGGGATGCTCCGTGGAAGTCGTAGCCGTGGACATTCAATTACGGTGCCTGGGCTCTGTTTGAAAACTGACACAGTTCAGTAAATTGCCGCGATTGTTTCGACTCCCGCGTGGATTCTGCAATTGATAGGGGGTGGGGGGGTTGGTTGGGAACGAGGTGGGTTGGATTTAGGGATTTCTGGATCTTCGTACGGGACTTCGTACATCTTCCGGTTCGGCCGGAGGATATTTACGATGATATGTTCCGATTTCGACCTGATCTCGAACAGAGAAGCAAATCTGAAGGTCAGCCAAGGTCTTGGACGGACCTAACCTGCCGGGGTCTTTCTCGTCGAACGAACCCCCGTCTCGGCGGACAAAAAGCAAGCTGGTGCAACGGTCCGGGATCAGTTTCTGCCCGTTTTTTTTATCCGCGGAGTTTTCGTCGGTCGGCGGTGCCGGCCGACCGCAAATCGAACAACCCATCGATCGATCTAGCCGCAATAACGAGCGACTCGCACGGTTTGCGAGTAGGCTACTGTCGAACCCGCAGCATCGGAGTCACGCAAATCGTTCGATCCTGGTAACGAACTCCGGTCGGCAATCGCCTTAATCAAGTTTACAGGATAACGGGTAAACGCACGGTTAATCCCCAGCAGTCCCCATAAAACCCTCGTCCATGACGATGCACGTGTGCCCGAGCCACCGGTGTACGTGGTCTAGCTGCGGACGCGGCCGATCTCTACGGGCTTGGTTCGCGTCGGGCCGCCGATGCCGCCCCTCGCTTATGAAAAACCGTATTACTCGGATAGACAAGAGCGAACGTCGATGTACGTCGATGGCCCGCTCCGAACCCGAACCGGGTACAAGCCTCTCTACCCCCCGCCCATCCCCTCTCGCTCCACCAACGCGATCGATCGATATCCATTTCCGCGGCTTCCGATTGAAATTCAACTGGACACTGGTTTTTTACTGGTGCAACCTGGTTCAACGGCAAACAATACGATCCGAATGAAAACTACTCGAGTGCACACACTATACGCGCTCCCGGGAAGAAAAAACACTAGGGTCGCTTCTCTC
>CM052135.1:2549450-2573797 GCA_028454255.1 Halictus ligatus
TCAAGAGGAATCGTGTCCTAGCTAAGTCTGACTAAGTCATGGTGAACCACAGGGTGGACCGAAAGTTCGAAGTCAAGCTTGAATTAGGCATGCCATGACTCAATGCCTCAGGCATCAATCCCCATCGCTACAGGGTGTCCCGAAAGCTCGCCCACCCTCTCGACTATCCGGGTTAACGCCACGCCGAGCATTTCCCACGGACAATCATAAAAATTTCATAAGATTCGTTTCATCAGGAGTTCCTCCCCGTGAAATCCAACCCCCATTTGGGACATCCACTTAGCTCGCCGTTCGAGCAGCGGCCAGGAGAGGCTAACCCGGAGCCAAGCCGGGCCGTTCCTCTAAAATTATTAAAATCGCTGGGGTAGACAAGGGAATACCTAACGGCAGGGGCAATAAACCGCGTGGCAAGCGAACGCAATACCCTGGGCCAGCGTCGGGCCGGTGTTCCAGGTTTTTACGGGTATCCGGGATTATCAGGCGTCAAGGCTGAACCCGCGGGCTCCGGCCACCTTTTACGGTTTACCCGGTTTCATCAGACCGCGGAGATAACTATGTTGCCCTCTTTATCGTGTATGCGCCGCTGTGCGCCGCCCGTAAAGAGTATCGACTATTCTGGTAATTTATGTTGCGCGGCCTGCATGCACACACATGCACACGCGGCGGACAAACACACGGGCGGCCGCTCTGTTTGCCGTGGTTCACGCGACCGGCGAATAGAAACCGGAAACACCGCCGGGATTATCGATTAGATAGTAGTAAATATGAGCGACGTGGGGCCCGACCCAGCCGGAGACAATCGAATGATTGTCGTACGCTGAGAATCGGCAAAAGGACGCCGACCGAAATTCTATACGCTGCCGGTTTAGCTAGGATAACTAAATATTTGACTGAGTGTTTCTGTCTCGAAAGCGGGACCACTGCAGTCGACTAGTATCTATATGAGCCAGTTTAGAATTTTTTAAAAATATTTTTAGCGCTGACCATTCACCCCCCGGAAATATTTAAATGACCCTCTTCACAGCCTGTCTACTCCGACTCTTTGGAAAATTAAACTTGAGTTAATTTCAAGCCACTGTACTGGTCCAATAAAAAATACTTGAACTCAGTTCTTTTTTAACAACCCCCAAAATTTAATACTCCAGAAGAGTACAACACAATTGAGTCGAAATTGTGTTGGTACAATTTTATTTTCACGATGAACGACTGAATTATTTTGGGAACGATGCGCAAGGTGTTAGAGCAGAATGGTCGTGTCCGGGTGAACGCTCTCCGTCAGGAATCGATTAGCCAGTGGGGCAAGAATTAGTTCGAAGTTGGAGTAATTTAAAGATCAACGAAACTGTCGGGAGTACGCACGGGGAATTAATTACAGACACTTTCGGGATGGGAAAAATCGCTAAGACGACCAGAAGCGGTAACACCTTCGGCAAGTTCCCCGGGAACTGCATCTAATCCTCTGCAGCTGCACGCACGCAACTCCTCTCTCGTACTTTATCGCAACACGGAATCAGATAATTTCGCAACTGTTTCCAGCGCACACACGCGAAGCTGTTCGGCGAAGTACTCTCTGTTTGAAAATCAATCGAGTCTTATTACCTGTTACCGATCAACAACAGAGTTCCCTTCATATGAACCGGAATCAATCCTTTGATCTTAAAAAGTCAATATGATTACCGTGAACATTTAATGAGGGAGGTGTAGTTGATTATAATTTATGAAGATAATTTCGGGTCTAAGTCTCTAGCTCCGCCTGCAATGTGTCTAAGGCATTTATAAGTCAGACATGAGTTAGGCATGCCCAAGTCAGGTCGATGCAGGCATGAGTTAGGTATGTCTGAGTCAGGTCGATTCAGGCATGACCCGGACTTGACGTAAATGAAGCCAAAACTAGATGCTGGAATGAATGGTTGTAAAGTGTAAGGCTCAGTCAGTGGGTCATGCCTGAGTCAGAGTCAAGTCAGGCATAATCCTATTTTGGACCGCATAAAATCCATAATAGGTACTGCGATTAATCATAGCGAAGTGTAGAATCCACAATATGCTTCAGTCAGTCACCCCAGCATGCCTAAGTCAGGCTCGAATCAGGCATGAGTTAGGCATGCTCCAGATTTGATCTGCATTCATTTTGTTGTCAATTGTAACAGAGCACAGCGAGCTGAGGAGAGTATAATAAATAACTCAAATTTGGAATAACTCGTTGTAAGTATTAGGCATGCGTCAGGCAGGATCTCCAAGCCCAACACAGGCTTGTCTTAAGCCCACCTCCTATCAAATCAAACCTAGATCATGGCAGATCCCCACCAGATCCGAGTCGCGCTTGTAAGTCCGTCTAATCTCCACATCCTTTCCACTCTTTGCTTTTCCAGTTTCGCTCGTCTGAATCATTCAATCTCGCTATTAATCTTCTGGCCAAGTGCCCAAACGCTGGGCAATCCTTCTTCGCAGGTAGCAAACGAAAGGAAACGAACCCGACGGACACTACATATCGATTCGAGAAAAAAAAAAAGAAAAAGAAAAAGAGAACGACGATCACGATCTTCTGTTTTATCTCAAACAAAGCACGGGGCGCCGTGGTGTGTACCCTGCAGGCCGGTCTCAGACCCGATAACCGAACGTTCAAACACCGGGAACGTGATTTTCCGACATAATACGTCCCGTCGGCTCTCTTGGCAATCCATCCGCAACTTTCATTAAGCCGAACGTATTAGCGCCTCGCCACGGGGCACGGCCGTGGTTATAAATAACAATAAGGGCCCACGCGGACGGCAAACATCGTAAAACCTTTCGTAAACATCGCAAAGGGTGGGTGCGGGGGTGGGGATGAGAGTGGGTGGTCGGAAGGATGAGAGAACAGAACCCGTCGAGGACGCGGCAAAGCCCTGGACCTACGAGAGAAAGGCGAGTCTGGGGACCGATAGAGAGAGAGGGAGAGAGAGAGAGAGAGAGAGGGAGGAGAGAGAATATCGCTGCGTGGGTGGAATATATACCCGGGGATGGCGAGAAAAGCCGTGAACACGGTGAAATACGAATTGGGAAGCGTGCTCCGTCGCGACTCGTCGGCATATTCCGATTTAGGGGACTCCGTCGGAGCCCTCCGCGATCAAATATACTCCGACAGGGGTGCGAATGTATCGATGCCCCGGCTACCGGGTTTCGCAGTCTGCAAACCTGGTTAATGGCACGAAACTGGACGTCAATAAACAACGCCTGATGCCGGTGTACGTGCGAGCACCCGGGAGACCGGCCAAGAAGAGAAGCAATAGTTTTAAGTCCATTCGAGGACAGACTCGATCGAACCCTTTAGCAGGCGATTGACAAATGCTGGCCTGTTCGTTTCCGTCCCACTAAAACTTCCCCGAAGAATCTAGTTTCGACATCTTTGTGCATCTAGCTTGGATCCCCTCTGTGGATTTACATTTTTGTTTCTTTTTTGAGACAAAACTTGAACTGTCTTTTGGACCTAACCCGAGCCTAGTTTTTTTGATGGATCTAGCTTGGACTCATCTGTGGATTTCGTTTGGAACCTTTTGTGGACCCAGCTGGGATCTCCTGTATGGGTGGAGGATGGATCCTTTTGGGGATCTGATTTGCATCTCCTTGTGGACATAGCTTGCACCCTGAACCTAGCTCCGACCTAGCTTGGACTCCTTTATGGAAACAGGATTCTCTTGTAAACTTAGCCTGGACCCTTGGACCCTTTTGTGGATCTAGCTTGGACCTTCCTTTGGAACAGTCCCAAAGCCGTAGCTTGGACGCCTGTATGGATCTAGGATGGACCCCCTTGTAAACTTAGCTTGCAACTTGGGCCCTTTTGTGGACCTAGCTTGGATCTTACCTATCCCTAACTTGGACTCCTTTGCGGACCTAGCTTGGGCCTTCCTTTGGAACTAGTCCAGCCCTGGCTTGGACTCCTGTGTGGATCTATGTTGGCCCCCCTTGTAAACTTAGCTTGCAACTTGGGCCTTTTTGTGGACCTAGCTTGGACCTTACCTACCCCTAACTTGGACTCCTTTGTGCTTACACATTCTACTCTTTTGCGGACCTAGCTTGGGCCTTCCTTTGGAACTAGTCCAGCCCTGGTTTGGACTCCTGTATGGATCTAGGATGGACCCCCTTCTAAACTTAGCTTGCAACTTGGGCCCTTTTGTGGACCTAGCTTCGACCTTACATATCCCTAATTTGGACTTCTTTGTGGATACACATTCTACTCTTTCGCGGACCTACCTTGGGCCTTCCTTTGGAACCAGTCCAACCCTAGCTTGGACTCCTGTGTAGATCTACGTTGGACCCCCTTGTAAACTTAGCTTGCAACTTGGGCCCTTTTGTGGACCTAGCTTAGACCTTACCTACCCCTAACTTGGACTCCTTTGTGCTTACACATTCTACTCTTTTGCGGACCTACCTTGGGCCTTCCTTTGGAACCAGTTCAACCCTAGCTTGGAGTCCTGCATAAATTTAGAACTGACGCTTTTGCAGATATATTTTGAACCCCCCGAGGACCTAACTTGGACACTACTATATGCCTAACTTGGACACTGTCCTCCTAGCTTGAGCACTGTTCTGCGGTCAACTTGGACCCGGTTCAAGACCAGGTTCGACCACATTCAGGATCTATCCCGATCCTGTTCTATCCTCCACACACAGCCATCGCAATAAAACCCGTCGAACGTAAGGAGAGGAATGTATCAAACTCGAATAAATCCCACAGAATCTCCTGCAACGTATCTCGACGGAGCCTCGGTCCGTTTGAGGTGTTCATAAGCGGCTGTCCATTGGAAAAATTCACCGGGGTATTCGGAATGCTCGGTTTCCCCCGGTTGGTCGAACGAAAGCGCAATGCGATATTACTATCGCCTAACCGCGAAGGCACGCGTTCTCGCGTACCCGGTCCGACGAAGATTCGCGTGGAATTCGCCGGAAATCTCGGTTCGAAGCATCACACGAGGCGCGTATAATTCACGTTTCAACGCACAATTCGAGAAACCGGCGCGCGGCGGGTGCTCGCGGGGGGAAGCGGGACGAGGAGAGGGAACGCGAGCAGGAGTAGCAAGCACGAGAGTGGAGGAGGAGAGGAGGCATTTGAATACGCCGGCAGGATTCTCTGGCCGCGTTAGTCGGTGAATCCGTGAAATATACAGTTATGGGGGTAGGGGTGCATTATAAACTCGAGGGTGCGTGGGTGTCGGGATACGCCGAGAGCAGAGGAACCCTATCTCCCTCTCTCTCTCTCACTCTCTCTCTCTCTCTCCTATCCGTCCTTTCCCTTTCCGAATTTCTCTCCCACGCCTTTACCTGGAACTTTATAACGACCGCCGCCAGTGTAACTCAAACTTCGCGAGCACCGGGGATTCTTTGCCGATAAATCTGACGGATCGGAGACGCCGGGTTAATTATAAACTCCGGGGCTAGATACCGGGGAACTTTCTTTCGCGGACAATTTCCGCGGGCGTTCCTCCGCCCCCCCGGGTACTTTGTTGTTTAATTAATTCGGGATTAGCGTTGATTTGATGCGTCTATCCGGGCCCCCTCGACCCTCTGTCTCCTCCTCGTCCCCCCGCCTGGGATTTTTGCGGGCATCGATCCAATCGACGCGGATCATTCTGCTCCTAAAGCGACTGATAATCACTGTTATTTCACCCGCGTCGCACTGAGCGCATTTTAATCAAAGCTCCTCGAAGGGTCGCTTTATAATAATCGAACGAAATCTCGTTTTCTGCCCTTGTGCTGCTATTATATCGTTTTAATTAGCTCGCATTATGTTAATGACGGATAGCACACACTTTTAATGGACCCCCCTCCCCCTCGCCTCCGACTAGCTGCTGCGAAATAAATACAGATTGACTGAGAGCACTCATTTTGTGCAGGCTTCAATGTTAATGCTTAAATTGAAAAAATTACACGTACACTCACCGCGTGTGTTCCGTTAAAGGGAATTGATGTTGCCGAGCCTTTGCCGCGGAGTCGCGATCATTCGGTTTCGGACGGTGAAACCGTTTCGACGAATGGATCCAGTCGGCCGAGTCCCTTTTTCCCTTGCACCCTTTGGCGAACGGGAACACCGGCGACGCGCCGGCCAATTTGCACAGATCATTAATTTCAACTTTCCCGGGTTCGTTTCGGCCGAGACTCCATCGACGTGTAAAGTATTAATTTCGGATCGGGCAACTTCGGACCACCCCCGGTGACCCAGAAAATTGAAATTCTGATAACGCGCGCTCGATCGGGCTAAGTGATCTCGCCGGTTTGATGGTTTGTAAAAATCGGCTCCTCCCTTTTTGCAATCTATTGCAGCTCAGCGTCCTTGATACGTTTCCACAGCGGTTCTAATTATTGTTGTTACTTTAAAAAAATTGTGTACATTCCTCCAATGTTTATTGACGAACTCACCAACTTTGAATCGAAAATACCCGATACCTATCTTTTTAAAAAATCCCAAAGATTGCTTTGGAATCTCATCGTTGGGCAACGCAGCTGTCACTGATACTACTGTAACTTTGAAGATAGTTCTTATTGTTGTTTAAAAAAATTTGGGCATATTCCCCGAATATTGGTTGACGAACCTGCCATGTTTGGTTTTGTAGTTCCTGATACTTTTCATGAAAAAAATTCCCGAGGATTAGCGTAACCGTGTTCCAGGAGGGTCGACCGTAGAAAAGAAAGTTTTGGCTTTGGAAAGTGAGAGATCTATGATGATCACTTCCTTCCGACAGTCGGTAAAACCACGGGGCCATGTACGAAACGGAATTACGTAATTTCCTGCGATGGCGTGGCAACTATGAAGCTCGGAGGCAACATTGTAGCCGAACGGTAATCGCATTGGTCGTTAATTCGTCGACGGTTTTGGAAATTCCGCTGTCCCCCGTTTCGACGTGAACGGTTGCGATACGAATCACAATGGATCCTATCAAAGGGAATTATCAAAGCGGTGGAACACGCCGCGTGGTCGGCAAGGCGAAATTAATTCCCCCGGCTCGCCTTTATTTACAGAAAGAGGAAGATCATTGGCTGCGCTTCCAATTTGTTATCGGTCTCGCGGGTGCTATAACAACACTACCGAATCATTTCGGCTCTAAGCTAGGTGTGCGATACTATTTCTCTATCACTGCACGGCGTAGAATTACTGCTATCAAGAAACAAACACATCTAAACTGTAACTAGGCTGGGTGTCTTTATGATTGAGTTAGTTGAGCACACTTACGCCGAGTTTCTGATTTGCAGAATTGAAACTGAGCGAGATCAGAAGTAGAACGCCCACTTTTCGGTCCGTATCTCAGTGCAAAAAGATTCTACGGAAATGTGTCTTAGAGGTGTTCAAAGCGGAGACTTCAAGCTTTAAAATGCGCCCAGAGCCATCTCTCTGCGACTTTTTTTAACGAAGTTACAATAGTTTAAATATCGAGAAAGTTTCATCCAGGGTGCAATGACCCCACGAGTGAAGTATTCCAGCACTAGGGGCGCACTTTTCACTCAAAGTCACATAAAATGGCAAGGAAAAATCGTAGGACCATGTTTTTGGTCTCGTTGGAAAGCGAAATCATCAGTCTGTACATATACTGTGGTCCAATTCGCGAGAAAAATTTTTTGAGACGGGTAGCGCGGTTTGAATTGGAAAAATTCCCCAAAAATAACTATGTTTACACTTTCGTCCATATCTTGGGGTATAAAAATGCTACAAAAATGTACTTTCCGGGGCTCGAAAGCGGAGATTTCACCCTTTCCAACGAGCCTAAGTAGACTACGCTGCGATCTTTTTTCACAAAGTTGCAATACTTTAAACATCGACCATCGCTCAAGACCGAGTTATCGTTGAGTGATTCCACTGTGAGCGGCACACTTTTCATTCAAAGTGGCATAAAACGGCAACAAAAAATCGTACGATAACTTTTTTGGTCTCGTTGGAAAGCGACAACTCCATTCTTCAAATCTCTTGTAATTTCACTCGCGTGAAAAAATTTTCGGAGTCCTCAGAGGTATCTGAATTTGGGAAATTCTCAATGAATGAGGATTTTTACAGTTTCGTCCATATTGTAGGGTGTCGTGGCCCAAATCAATGCAAAGGCCACATGAATCCAAGCTTAGCCTCATTCGTACCCCAAAGGAGGCCTGCGTCGCATCCAGTTAGACCCGTGTCTATCTCGAGCTTATGTTCTATCTCGGATCTAACCGAGACCTAATTCAGATCTAGTGGGCCACACACCGAGCCCCGGGTTCCACGTCACGACTCAGCTGTATCCTCATTTCCCGGTAGCCTTCGGAAGCGGCTCCCATTAGAGAGCCCAATTAATCTCATTAAAATGCACGGGAATCGGATTCGCGAGTGGCCGTCGATCGGTTACGGGTTGAGCACATCTGCGTCGGCGGTGGTAGGGTGGTTTGGAGGATCGGAGGGGGCGGGGCTATCATCGAATCCTGAAATATTAAAATGTAGTGACGGGGTGCGTACAATGTTACCCCTGCTAGATATCCAGAGGGGTGGAAACGGCGGTGGCGGAAATACAGCAGATATTGAAAATGCCCCAACCTCCTTCTTTACAATTCACCGTATCTTTTCGGGGATGGGGTTAGGCTACCGATGGGAGGAACAGTTGTGTAGGAGGACGGAAAAAAACATTTCGGCCGCACAATATGGCAGACGATGAAACGAAAATCGCCTAGAGCCTTATTAATACCCGCGGACTCGGCACGCACGTCGAGGGGGGGTGGTTTCAGGGTGGTTCGCAGTGGTTAGGGGGTCTCTTTAGACAGAGCCGCGGCACAATCGGCAGAGAGAAGGGAAAATAATGAACCATTCTCATTTTTCGCCGACCGACTGACCATGTTATTTGATTGGAGTTTAATAAACTTTCCCGTATTGACATTAAATGACAGATTTAATGAACCGGCCGCGTGCTCGCGTCGTGCTTTCCAGCCGGCTCAAATATTATTTGTCAAAGGACGGCGTTCTGGTTTTCTACACGGAACGCATTTTAATTAATAGCGGAACGCGCGGCTGTTTTGCGCGGCCGGGCCCGTCTGTCTGCGCAGAAATTTGCCCAATTTGTTGCGCTATTTGTTTGTGATGGCCTGCTAATTGCTCGGGGTTTCATTCTGATCCTTTTATGCGACCGTCGCACGTCGGCGCGCGGCAGCTCCGATCGGCGCCGCGCCGGAATTCGTTTTAATTTTTCAGCACTTCGGCCACGGTTACACGGACACTTCGCGCCGCTACGCCCGTTGTTTTCTGGATTCCTGTTTTCCGCTGATTCGATTCCCATGGAAATTCGAAGCGACCGAGGGTTAATTGAAAAGTGTTTTTACTTTTCCCGAAAGTTTTGCAATCTGACCGAGGCGCACCCGGCTTCGACAGGTGTTGCACCGCTGGTAATCCACTGGCCTGTAGAATAGAATATTTTAACACGGGCAAAGTGGAAGGCGAAAATTTGTCTGAACCCGGCTGTCCGTTTCTACTTGCCGGTAATGGGGGACGTTTCCACTCGATTATCTCGGAAACGAAGCGCTGCGCCAGAAAAAGTTATTCTACATTTTCGATCCGTTGTTTAACGTAGAATTACCTCATGCTGCGTTATACTGCTAGCTATAGCCCAGTCTGTATTATTCTTGACGAAGTTCGGTTTTACCACATCGTTGCGTTAGTCGTGGTTTCACGTCGACGGGACATTTTTCGTTTAAATTACCATAAAACCGGGGGAAAAAATCGTAGACCAATGGTTTTGGTCTCGTTGGAGAGCCAAGACATCATTCTTCAAACTCACACTAGTTTTATTCCGGAAAAAAATTTTTCGATCTTTCCACAGACATTTGAATCAGCACAATTTCCAAAAAACGACTATATTCACTTTTCTGTCCGTATCTCTGGGTAAAAAAATTACACAAAATGTACCGCAAAGGGTTTGAAAGCAGAGACTTTAATCTTCAAACCGAGCTAAGAAACATCGTCCCACGATTATTTTTCACGAAGTAACAATAATTTAAATATATACCATCACTCGGGATCAGCTGTACATATTTCAGCGATGCACTTTCAAACAGCATAAAACGCGAACACAGAGTCGTAGATCCACTTTTTTAGTCTCCTTGGAAAGATAAAGCTTTGCTCTTCAAGCTAGTGCTAGTTTTATTCACGGAGAAAAAAATTTATTAAGCCCTGCACAGGGATTTGAGTTTGCGAACTTTTCGAGAGACACTTCAGTTTGTTTCGACGAAAGTACAAACCGGTAAGTTTGCAGACCGGACCGAAGGGATTCTACCGGATCGAGTGACAAAAATAAAAATGCCCTAAATCGATTACCGCAACCTGCCCGGACCGAGCTCGAACATTGTCACGAGCATCTCCGCGGAGTGATTGGCACCGTACATCTTTGATACGTCTCGTCGCTGATCGGATTCCGCGATGGCCCCTAATTCCTATATATCTGTATCCGACGCTGTCACTCATATTATACCCCGCTGCCAACCCCCCACCCCCCCTCGTTCCTCGGTATTCGCGTGCTCGAATATTGGCACTGCCTCCGCGTTACGAGAACTCCCGATTAGCTAATGATCTAGCTCGCCATTCATCATTCTCCCGAGCATTTCGAGATTCCAAAGGACTTTTTGCTCCGCGGATAAAGCGCGCCCTTCGTCTCCCTTTCAATTCTACGCCCGGGTAGAACCGTGGGTCTTTGTGCCACCGAGATGGAACACTCGGCGATGCACCCGTATGATGCTGCGGTTTTATCTCGAGACATCTCCGGCTCCGCTGAAAAGAAAAGAAAAGAAAAGAAAGAAATTATTTTTGCACCTCATTCTGAATTCTTTTGAAAATATTCTTTCTGCACGGGGTAAGAAGATTAATGCGTTAACGACACTACGAATGCGGCCCTGAAATATTAACGAAGGGCCTAAGTGGACCTCGCCGATAACGGACCAGGGAGCTGTTTAATTTACGAAATAATTATCATTGATGTTGAACGACGGAGACTGGTGACATTAGCTGGAACTGAGGATTGTCGTTTTCGACAAAGGGAGGAGGTTCGGTGCCTGTGTTTATAATCTGTTCGCCGGTTTGATTTGAGAAAAAAGAGAAGAGGGAAGAAGCGGCCGTCAACCGCGAGCGCTCCTATAAAACACGTCTCGCGAAGGAATACAAATTTCAACCGCAACCGGCACCGATCGATTCGTCAGAACGAGTACCCGGTGCGAGTCTCGGCAACGCGTCTCGGCCTCTCCTGAGAAACCATTTTCCGCTCGCGGAGATCCCGTCCGAATCGCGAGCGCGCGCTCGTCGCATTATAAATTGAGATAGAGAAACGTATACACGTGAATAACGAATGCTGAAAGCTGTTGCGAGGGAGGGTGGATTCGATGCTCTCGAAAGCGATTGTGCAACTTTTTCTTCGCTCCCTCCCGAGTCTCTTCCTTCCACCCTGCCACCCTCTCTCGTTCTGTACATCCCGCTTTCCCTCTCTCTCTCTCTTCCTCTCTCTATCTCTTCTACCTCGCATCCTCTTCCGCGCGGCTCGCTTTCTTCCCGATCTACTCCCGGCTACCGATCCGATTCGTTTCGTCGGAAATTAAATACACAAGCGAAACCACCTACCCGATTCTGCTAGTCACTCGTACGTACGGCCCGGAAACCACACCCACCTACTTGTTGAGGAGGAGTTAAGGTGGAAACACTTATTTCGTGTTGCTTGTTACGCCGAAGAATTTAACGCCGACGCCAGAATAAATTCCGCTTCGGCCACCAGACGCGAGATAATGCTCGCCGAATGATCGCTGCAATTAAACAGCTCCCTCGTGCACGCTGCGCCGCGAGATTAAAGTATCCGTGAATTGAACGTGTAGTCGATATTCGAACTATTGCAACTTTGTGAACAAATATCGGAGAGTGGTATACCTTAGCTCATTTTAAAGTGTGAAATCTTGGCTTTCGAACTACGGAAGGTACATTTTTGTAGAATACTTTTACCTTCAGATATGGACAAAGACCCAAGAATGGCCTTTTTTTGGCAATTTTCGAACTGGAGCATCATTAAAAGTCTGGAAAAATTTTTTCACCATTTGAAACCACAGGAGATGCAGAGAGTGAAGTTTCAGCTTTCCAACGGGACCAAAAATATTGATCTACGATGTTTTCTTGCCATTTTATGTCACTTCCAATGAAAGGCTTGCCGTCGATACTAGAATAACTCAAGAATGTGTATATTTAAAGTGATTGTCGATATTCAAACTATTGCAACTTTGTGAAAAAATATCGAAAAGTGGTCTGTTTCGGCTCATTTTAAAGTGTGAAATCTTGGCTTTCGAACTGCGGAAGGTACATTTTTGTAGAATATTTTTACCCCCAGATATGGACGAAGTAGCAAGAATGGCCTTTTTTGGTAATTTTTTTAACTCGAGCATCCCTACATGTAGGGAAAAATTTTTTTCCCATTTGAAACCACAGGGGATGCAGAGAGTGAAGTTTCAGCTTTCCAACGGGACCAAAAATATTGATCTACGATTTTCTGTTGCCATTTTATGCCACTTCCAATGAAAGGCGTGTCGTCGATACCGGAATAACTCAAGGATGTGTATATTTAAAGTGATTGTCGATATTCAAACTATTGCAACTTTGTGAAAAAATATCGGAGAGTGGTCTACCTTAGCTCATTTTAAAGTATGAAATCTCCGCTTTCGAACTATGCAAGGTACATTTTTGTAGAATATTTTTACCCCCAGATATCGACGATGAAGCAAAAATGGCCCTTTTTTGGAAATTTTTCGAACTGGAGCATCATTAAAAGTCTGGAAAAATTTTTTCACCATTTGAAACCTCAAGGGATCCAGAGATTGAAGTTTTAGCTCTCCAACGAGACCAGAAAAATTGACCTACTATTTTTTTTTGCAATTCTACGCAACTTTAAGTGGAAAGTGTGCCCCGCAGAGTTAGCCGATGAAAATTTCTCGATGTTTAAACCATTGTAGCTTCGTAAAAAAAGGTCTCAGAGCGATACTTCTTAGCGCATTTTAAAGCTTGAAGTTTCCGCTTTCGAAGCATCTAAGGTGCTATTCCGCATAATCACTTTACCCCGAGGTACCGACGAAAAAGCGAAAATTGTCTCTTCTTGCAAATTTCTGGTACTCGAACGTCCCCACAATGTTCAAAAAATTTTTGTCGTTAATGAAACTACCGCGATTTCGAACAGAAAACTATCCGCTTTCCATTGAGAGTAAAAACATCGACCCACGATTTTCCGTTCCCGTTTTACGGCAGTTTGAGTAAAAAATGTCCCATTCCGGTCTCCTTCAATTTCACGGCGTCAGCGTCGTCATCCTAAATGATATCTCTCTCGCACATCGTTCGAGGATACTCAGCGAGCGGTACGAAGACGTCGACGATCTGGTCCATTCATCAGTGGTTTTCAAACGGCGTGTGGAAGAAGAAACAGCCGCAGCCGCAGCCGCAGCCGCAGCAACAGCAGCACTCGCGGGACATCGCGTATACATCGCGAGGCCACGATCCGAATCTCATACGACACATTTGCCGAGGCGCACGTATCAGGCCGAGAGGGGGTCCGACCCAACCTTGTTGACTTCCACTCGCGTCCATGCAACCCCTGTGACTGTAATATTACCTGATCCCGGTGCCCGGTTACGGTACCTGCCGGTGTAATATTCATTTCCTCCAGTAAAAGCCCTTTCAACGGCTCTTTCGGGCTCGGATATCGGAAAAACGAGGCATTTCCGTTGGTAAATGTCACGGAGATAGGCGGACGGCCAGTGACCACATATTACCAATCAATTTGCCTCTGTCGATACTGGGAGACGCGACAGAGAGCGAGAGGGCGCATGAAATCGACTGTGAGAGCCCGGCTCTAGGAAAGGGGTTGACAGAGACGCGGACATAGGCGTGGCTAGGTGTGCGTATGGAAAAGTGGCCGCTCCATCATATTTAACTCGGATAGCCAATCATCCTTGTCACTGTTCCGGGTGATAGATTATTTTAATCAAGTTACCACCACCCCTCCCCCTCCCTACCTCCCTCCCTCCCCTCTAAAACCAAATCATTCTCGGCGAGGATAGACGGCGGAGGAGACGCCACGGGAACGTGTAAGGCGCAGGGTATACATAAAAATCAAATTAACCGTCGCCAGGGACGGGGAAAGAGGGGAGGGGAGCGCCCGGCTAGGTTAAATGGAGCCTTAACCAGGAAACCATCGGTGCGTGGTCCGAGCTTTTTCAATAATTCCCCGGGCTAAGTGGAAATTGGTAATTTCGCTCTTCGATAATCCATTTTTTAATGGGTCTGACGAGCGATTGATTCGTCTGGCGGCCGAAATCTTCCCGGGGGCCGGCTTTGTTGCTCCTCGCGCAGGCCGACGGGAACGTGATTTACGGGGAGCTGCGGACTTGACGTGTTTTAATATTCGACAGGATGAAGGGTAGATTGAAAAAGTTCGGAAAATCGACTGGTCCGCCGCGCCGCGCCGCGCCGCGCCGCGCTCTCGGGCCGGGCCGGGCCGTTATCCGTTAGGCGAAAGTCGGATCTGCGATACCCGAATCCTGTGCACGTTCATACTCCGCCATTCCGCTGTGTCGAAATCTCGTCTGGATGGGAGTACTCTAATCTTGAACTGGGGTATATCTGTTGCGTCGCATCCTGACACAGTACTGTCTGTTTCTGATCGAGTTCGAACTCGTGTAACTCGGTGTCGAAAAATCGTACGGCGTTGATCCTTGACTCATTTTGAAGCATGAAGTCTCTAGTTTCGCTACCTGGATCACTATTTTTTTGCAATGCTTTTACCCCAAGATGCGGATCGAAGAGTAAAATTCACGTTCATCTGGTCATTTCTCGAATTCAAACGTCTGCACGGAGGTTGAAAATTTTTTTCGGAAATGAAGCTACCACGACTTCGAAGAACAGAGTTTTGGCTTTCCAATGAATTAAAAAAATTGCTCTACGATTATTCGTTCGCGTTCTATGCCACTTTGAGTGATAAGTGTGCCGCTAGTGTTGGAACAGTTGATTAGTGAGAATCTGTCGATATTTAAACTATTGTAGCATTGCTAAAAAAAATCATAGAGGGATGTTTCTGGGCTCGTTTTAAAGGTTGAGATCGCCGCCAAGTAAAAATTGAGAAATTGTGATTTTCTGAAAAAATTTGTTGAGGCACAGGCTATCGTAGTGTTGTAAAGGACCTTAGCATTATAAAAGAACAATGTCAGCTCTGGAAATCAGAGATAGACATTGTCGGGACCTGCTGAACTGGTCGGTCGAAGGTGGCATCATCTTCGAGGAGCTGTCTCTCCCTATATCTTCCTCCTTCGGTTCGCGCCCCGTAGCAAGGTCACCCTAATCCGCTTTTATTTTCTCGGAATGGTCTCCCTGCGGCGCGATCTCTCCAGCCGGGCTCGCGACACGTGCAAGGCCATTAATGTTTGCTCGGCAGTTTTTAGAAAACACGTCCCCTCGTCTGGGTCTGGATACACCGTCTCCGTTCTGTAATTGCTGATCCCCGAGGTCTCGTAAAATTGTAGGCAAGCCGTGTGATTCATTCAGCCTCACGTTCACCGATAGAGGGGATGGCTCGGAACCGCTGGCTCTGAGGTAGACCCCGAAAGATATTGGGACGAAGTCAGTAATTTTCGGCACGTGATATGGTCATTCGTTCCCGGAAATTGGAGCCGTTAATGGACGGAGGGGGTGACAGCTGTTTCATTCGCCGGCCCGTATGTAATTGCCCGGTAATCATTTATTTATGGCCTATTGATTTTTTGTTTGCCCGGCCAGGCCAGGCCAGGCCCGGCCCCGCAGCCATGAATGCATTAACCGGGAAGGCTACTTTGCAGAAACATTCGTTCTAGCATCGATCAATTACGCAGGCCACTTCAATTCGAACAATAGGGCTCGCATTGAATGCGTTTTACCTGCGGGAAATCGGCCTATTGTCCGCGGTCCCATTAATTGGGATTTTTACTAACGTGAACCCGATGCGGAACCAGCCCGATCCTGGCAGAGCGTTCCCCGTGACTAACCTGAACTTCGGTTGCGCTAAACTCGAGCCTAATCTACGCTCGGTGTACCGGCGGAAGCTTTTACTGATTTAGGTCTAACGCAGACCTGACAAACGCCGTTCCAGCAAATGTTAATGGGCGTTTAAGATGCTCGGAAACTTGGGACGTTACGTTCTAAGACGATTAAGTCGCGATTCCAGTGGGAAGGATCTGAAAAATTGATTTTCCACGTTCACTTTTAGAAAGTTTTTTAATCGTTTCCATATGAAATGTTTACTAACGTGTTTGTGACATTCTTCCGATGAAAACGAGTCCAAACACGACACAATTTGGATCGCATTTACTTGTGTAAATCGCGACTCAAAAAAAGCTTAATTCTCCAAGCTATTAGCGGGGATAGCGAAGGTTCCGGTCAACATGATCCAAATGGTGCCGTGTTTGGGCTCATTTCAATCAGGAAAACGTCACGAACACGATGGAAACAATTTTAAATAATTACAAAGCACTCCACTCGAGATATTTTGCGAAACTCAATTTTTCGGAAAGTCCGTGTTAGGAGATCTCTGTGGTTCTATCTGTGGAATTTGCGAGCTGTTTCACGGTGAAAGCAATCTGTACTTATTTTTTAGCAGCGTGTCGTATCCGCCACGAGGGTGGAAGGGAAACAATTACGAGCGAGCATCGAACGCAGGTGCATCGCGGGGTCGAGCGAGTGAAAAGTTGTTCCCATTGGCTCGGGTTCTCGGCGGCCACGTACGAGCAACGTTATTAAAACGAAAGGCATTACTTTTCCCTCGGATGGTGGGAGGAATTATCCTTACCTTCGCGGCCCGGCCTGTTCGCGCAGTGTCCTTTTAAGCTGCCGCGCCGAAACCGGTGAGAGGTTGACTCGGGGGGTGGTTTGGGGAACAGTAATTAATTAGTAATTATATTAGCGGCAGCGGAGGAAAAAGCAAAGCTAGCAGCGCGAAATGGCAGTCCGCCCCTGTGCACCGTCGTAACTACCCCACCCCCGTTCTCCCGCCCACCACCCCGGCCCCATAACTTTGCTTTCTGACTTAACTCCAATTTCTGCTAATTATATCGTGGCTACCTTCTTCGCGACCTATGTCCCCTGCTCTCTTTTCGCCGCGAGGTTCGTGAGCATGTGTGTATGCGGGCGCGCGCGTGTGTGTGTGTGACCAGAATATTGTGCGCTCGAAGGGGGTGGAAACACGGATTACCTCCGTGAGACGATGATTTCCTTTTTTTCTCTCTAATATCGCAGAACCCAAGAACCCAGCGCGGTCCGTTTATCTCGGGCCGAAGGAGAAAATAATTAGGGTCGAAGGGAAGAAAGGGGCGGGGCCTAGGAGCCCCGCATTTTCCCGGATTTCCTCGCGGATTAATTCTAACGGACCATTGTTCTTTCATTTGGAAATGAATACCGTTTGCGGCTCGCCCGCGCGGAATGATCGTCCGCCAAAATAAATGAAAAATAATAATCGACGGAAACTGATACGTACTTCAAGATTAAAGTCTTCGCTTCGCGACGAGCACAAGAAAATTGATCCACGATTTCTTGTTCACGCTTCATCTCACTCTGCGTAAACTGCACCCACCCGATTACTGGGTCTCGAGCGATGCTTGATATTCGAACAATTGCAACTGTGTGAAAAAAAATCGCAGGACAGTCTATCTATGCTCATTTTCAAGTATGATATCTCCGCTTTCGAACTGTGCAAGGTACATTTTCATTGAATACTTTTACCCCAAGATATGGACGAAGAAGCAAAAATGGCCCTCTTTTGGCAATTTTTCCAACTCGAGCATCTCTGCGAGTCTGGAAAAATTTTTTTCGCAATTTTCACGACGGGCGATCAAGAGATCGAAGTTTTAGCTTTCCAACGGGACCAGAAAAAATTACCTACGATTTTTTTTTGCAATTCTACGCAACTTTGTGCGGAAAGTGTGCCCTCAGTGTTTGGGAGATTCAAATTTGTCAATGTTTAAACCACTGTAACTTCGTTAAAAAAAATCGTAGGGGGATGATTCTTAGTTCATTTTAAAGCTCGAAGTCTTCGCTTTCGATACCTGTAAGTCATTTTTGCGAAATGTCTTGTTAGCCTGAGATACCAATGAAAATGTAAAAATAGTCCTTCATAGGAAGTTTTCCGACCAGCAGCATGCCTGCAAGTCTCAAAAAATTTTCTCCGCGATTCGAACCACAGGGGATGCAGAGATTCAGGTTTTAGCTTTCCAACGACCCGAAAAACATGTCACTACAATTTTTCCTTTCCGTTTTACGGCACTGTGAACGACAAGCGTGCCCCGGTTGTGGACGGTCCCCACGAATAAACGAGAAGTAATACAGCGTCCTCGAGGGGTCTGACCACAGTCGGCCGCTTCTACTGACGAGCTAATTCGGCACTGTCTTGTCCATTTCCACGCGCGTTCCTTCCGCCCGGCTGTCGACGCTCGCGCGACCACGGGTAGAAGTAATCCGTTCCGCGTTGAAAGTGAAACGGGGGTAGGAAACGGTTCTCCGTAAAGCGGAAAGAAATTTTCAGAACCGGCGTCCCGGGGATCCACGGTACGGGGAGCGGGCTCGATCCCTGGGCCGCGGAGAGATGCTCTCAAGAAAATACATGCCGCGTGGGAGGAGGCGGACAGGGGGGGGGGGGGGGGGGCCGCGACGTTATAAAGTAATGACGATAATGGTCGACGGGAACGCGGCACGGTTCGCTGAGCCCGGGAACAACCGTCCTCGGAGGCGAGCAGAAGCTCCTTGTCGTCCCGTTTCCGTACTTTTAAACAATTGGAACGAATTTGCGAAAGGGGCTCCGGGGCGGGGGTCCGCCCCGGCTACGTCCCTGGACCCGGGGCTCTTGTTAAACCATGTTTTCCCTTAGACCCCGCGACTCCCGGGAAATCCCGAGCGAATATTTCGTATGCCCTCGGCGGCGAGCCGAGACGAGCTTGTAAAAATGGGGAATCTCCTCAGAAAGATCGGATTATCATCCGTGCCGCGGAGAGGAGCGGCAGGGGTTGCGGGGGGAACCGGGAGGGGGGAGGGTGGAACGTCAATTTCACCCCCTTCCGAGCTATCCAGGGTTCTACCTTGTAGCAGCCAGGATTACGAGGGCGGGACGGTCGCGATTAAGCATTGTTTGTTGGAAGCATTTTGCATTTAATAAATCCGGAGCGTTTCGGAATCCCGCACCGTCCCGGAATCATAGCGATTTCTTGGCGACGACGACGACGACGAACGCTCTGAGATATGCTCGCTCAGGTACCTAATCCCCGGGTACCAACCCCCCGGGTACCTAACCCCCCATACCGTATTTTTGTTTCCGCGATTACTTCTGGGTTATTGCGAGAGGAGCTGCAGTCGGGGAATATTATTGCTCTCGGCCCATCCCGGTCCGGCCCGGCCCGGCCCGACCCGGCCCGTGGAGCCGGGAGCTGAGGTTCGCGTACATTAAGATGATTTGCGGCCGAAACGAAAGGAGGACTCTCAACCCGTGCGCCCTAACAGCGAAGAGAGAGCCTCGTTTGATGAATGGACGAGCGCGTGCCTCGTTGAACCAACCGGCTCGTTTCCGCACGATTTATAAATGGAGGACGCGAGATTTTTTTTGGGGGATGTCGAAGATTGGTGGCTCGGGTCTACCGACGCGTTTATGGGGACTGGGGTTCACTCCGATGTTGATTGTGATCAGTTTTGGGTCGACTGTGGTGTCTGTGGGTGCGGTGGATAACCGTTGGCGTTAAAATAATAATTATTGAATTTTGCAGAAAAGGTTTGGCTTGGTTTTGTTGTTCCGTAATTTTTTGAGGCGCTCAGGGATGTTTGGGGAACGCGTGTGACAAATTTCAAGTCGATCGGATCGCTGGTTTCAAATTGAATGTGTTTCTAATTGAAATGTGTGACGTCACTTCTCTGCCCAATACGATTCTTCGAAGGACCTGACCTGTTCCGGGCCGTTCGCAGGTTTAGGGACCGCTTCTCGAAGAACTTCCGTATCGATGATCGATTTTTTCGGTTGTTTCGTGGGTTTTGCAAGGTGGAAGAATTCATCATCGGTTCGGATAATCGAGGTTTTACCATATCGCGATTTACACGGGTAAACGCGATCCAAATTGTGTCGTGTGTGGGCTCGTTTTAAACGGGAAAGTGTCTCGAATCTGCTGGCAATGACTTCGCAGCAAACTACAGTGGATACTCGATACATGTCAACAACACGGGTCTTGTCAGTGACATGCATCGTGCAGGAGACGTACTCGAGCCGTGTTACGTTTGCACTCCTCGGTGTCCGAGGCCGCTCGAACTTTGCGGACCCTGACAAGGTATGGCAGTGGGGATAATTCCGCGACGTTTATCATCCAGGCCTTGGCGACACGTATCGAGAAGTCGCTGTAACTGGAAATTAAAAAGTTCCGCCAATCGGTGAAATTTCTGTTAAAATCGGAAAATCGATTTCCAAAATATTACAATTAGTCATGGTTACGCGACCATTCTCTTAAGGACAATTACCAGGTTTTGAGTACACTTGACTCGATCGATTTTCTGGACATCGTACCGTCAATTAAATATCGTAACCAGCACAGGAAGGCTTAACCGATCGAAACACAATTCACACAACCAGATATCTACGCTCGTCCATTCACTAAACCCACACCGATAAACCCGTACACTACCACCAGGACTCTCCATCGCCCCCCTCCTCTCCCGCACATTCAAGCTCCGTCGCCCAGCATCGCCACTTTAAATCGTTTCGGAGGTATCAGCGCAGCGGCCGTATTATAGTTACAACAACTTATTACCGCCCGGGTCTCCGTTCAAAAAGAAGAAAGAAAAAAAAGAATGAGAAAAGAGAAAAACAGACGTAAAAGAGTAGTAAACACAAAGAACGCGAAGGGGTGGGGTTGGGGGCGGGGGGTGCGGCATCGATGCGGGCCAGTCACCGTGAACAAAAAACGAGGAACAGCAGAGCGGAGAACTGTCGTCGAAACTTTGCGCTCCGGCCGACACAAGAGCCGATCGAGCGGTCTTTACACGGGCCGAGTGACCCGCCGGACCGTTTCCCGCCCGTCGACGCGCTTTGAATATTCTCCGGCGGACCGATTATATCGCCGCACTTTTATTTATCGATCGGCCGGCCGGCAGATTAAAAAAATGTAAAAATTCCCCCACCCCTTTCGAACCACCACCAACGAACCAACGAAACTGTACACACACACACGTGTGTATCTGTGTCTCTTGTGTGTTCCAGGCTGCGGGTTCCCGGAGGAGTGGAACGGACGGTGGTTTCAATCGGGGACCGTGGGTCTGGTGACGGTGAACGGGTCCAACATGACCAGCAAGGGCGTCTGCATCGACTCGGAGGGCGACAAGTTCCTCATACAGGACAGGTGAGTCTCGTTTGAATTGCAAGTGAAATATCGGTTTCCTCCGGTATGAAACGACGCATGGATCGTATTTCATCCCTTTATCCGCTACAGCCGCACACACGCCCGCCCGCCCGCACGCACGCACGCACGCACGCACGCACGCCCCCTCCTCCCTTTCGTTCGAGCTTTTATTAATTAACTTCACCCTTCCTTTCTTGCTCAGCCGTCCCCCGCCCTCCCCGCTCTTCCACCGTTGCCACCCTCTCTCCTACCATTGACAAAGTGCCCGGGGGCGACGTGCCAACCGGAGAGTACCGTATAAAACGTTTCCACTGAAATTCAAGGGAGGCGGGAGAGGGGGAGGGGCCAGCAAAGGGAAGCTTTCAGTACCAAGGACGATTTTCGCGAAACGAGAGGGGCGCGCATAAACTTTCGCGGATACCTGAAGCAGCTTGTGTATCGCGCCCGTGTAATGTTATAATGAATGTTAATGCCACCCTACCAACCCACCCCCCGCCTCCACCTCCATCCCTAGTCCCTTTGGGTCGAGAATTATTTTGGTCCGGGAGAGGGAAAAATGGTCGGGCGTCTTTGAACCGTTCAATTTCGCGAGTTTCTATTTCTGCTTTTGCCGAGGGAGTCCCGGATAATTGCACAGGGGTTCCGGGCACGGTTGACCCAATGAACCCTGGCCTCTGACACCGCTCGTCACGGAACCGTTCGATACCGTCGTTAAAAGGAAATCGATCGAGCGAAACGCACTTTCTACCTGGCGAGTTCTTAATCTAAATACCGGGAGCGGTTGGCATGATCGCTTCATCATCCGCGACCGGTCTTCGGTGCATGATTTTTCAGCTGGCACCTTGGAATGATCCTTTCGAGAAACTATCGTCGTCGCGAGAGGTAGACGTACTTCCGAAAAATAGTCGGCGATCTTTGCATAGTTGTAATCTCGTGGAAAAAAATCGCACGACAAAGAGCCAAAGCTCATTTTGAAGCTTGCAGTCTCCGCTTTCGACACCCCCAAGGTACATCTCCGTGGGATTTTTTTAACCGCGAGATTCGGAACGATAAGTAAAAATAGTCGTGTTTTGAGCATTTTTTCAATCCAGGTGTCTGCACGTCGGACCAAAAATTTTTCTCGTCGCTGAAACCAAAGTGGATTTGGAGATTGAAGTTTTCGCTTTCCAACGAGACCAAAAATATTGATCTACGATTTTTTGTTGCCATTTTATGCCACTTCGAATGAAGGGTGTGCCGCTGACACCCGAATAACCCAAGAATCTGTATATTTTGAGTGATCGTCGATATTCAAACTATTGCAACTTTGTGAAAAAATATCGCAGGGCGGTCTATTTAGGCTCGTTTTTAAGTGTGAAATCTCCGCTTTCGAACTGTGCAAGGTATATTTTTATAGAATATTTTTACTCGAAGATATGGATGAAAAAGCAAGACTGGTCATTTTTTGGCAAGTTTTTGAACTCGAGCACCTCTGCGAGTCTGGAAAATTTTTTTTCGCAATTGTTACCACAAAGGTTTCAGAGATTGAAGTTTTAGCTTTCCATCGAGACCAGAAAAATTTACCTACGATTTTTTTTTGCAATTCTACTCAACTTTGAGTGGAAAGTGTGGCCCCAGTGTTTGAGAGACAAACATTTGTCGATGTTTAAACCACTGTAACCTTGCTAATAAAAATCGCAGGCGGATGATTCTTAGTTGATGTTCAAGCTTGAAGTCTTCGCTTTCGACACCTTTAAGGTATTTTTGCGTATTGTTTTGTTGGCCTGAGATATGGGCTGAAGAGTGAAAATAAGAAAGGGAAGATGTTAGCCGGGGAAATGTATTCCTCTTTATGGTTGAAGGAAATTAATGCTACAATTTAAAGGATATTTCTGTACCGTTTTATATATTAGGGGGTCTCGGGAGCTAATGAGAGTGGAGGGTAAGGCGTTATTTATCGAAATTCCCTCTATTTGTTCCTTTGACGCGTGAAACATTCCGGGAGGAATGAAATTCGCGGAAAGTAGTACAATCAACGATAAGACGCGACCGGGATAAGCGAGCCTTTATTCCGTTTCGTTTTATCTTTCGTTCGTGAGATTCTTATATTCCGGAGTGACCTTAATATCCAAGTAAAGAAGAATGAGAAGACGTTAGGAGATCATCTTATGCACTTTACGAAAATTCTATTCCGCTGGCATCGTTGCTTCCTGCCATGAAATAGATAACGCCTAACGACCGAAGGATGGCTCTACAGATAAAGAGATAAGGCCGAGCCAAAATGGATATATTGTGTGCCGATGATTCCTTTTGTTTCAACTTCCTGCTTCAGAATGATCCTCAGTGATAATCCGTTGCTCCTATGTTCTTGGTTTTGTCACAGTGTTTCGTTCTTTTTTCTTTATTTCTTTTTTTTTTATTAAATACTTATTTAACGTGACTTGTCACGCGATCTGTTAACACGTCAGGAGTGCAGCCAAACGTCAGTCGACTGCACGGGAATGGAAATGCTTTTGCGCGCAGTCTACTCTCAGGACCGATTTCACGGTAGCCTCTGTCGATATACTTTTTACAGACGAACAGAATGAACGTCACCCGAATTCCTGTCTAATTCGATCACTAACTTTCATCGTGTGGGCAAAATTGAAATCGTGTCCGGAATTTCTGCGAACGGTCGCCTACATTTGCCACCCCTGAAATACACTGGCTCCCCTTACTGTCGTGACATCTAGAAAAAACTGTTTAAACACGTCCCACATCGTCCTACAATTGTTTAAGACGAAATGACAGTAGTTTAAACTTCGATCAAGATTTACCCATAATGTAGTGACCCCACGAATCAAGTTTTTCAACACCCTCGGCGTACTTTTCATTCAAAGTGGCATAAAATGGCATCAAAAAATCGTAGATCAATGTTTTTGATTTCGTTGGAAAGCGAAATCATCAATCTGTACATATACTGTGGTCCAATTCGCGAGAAAAATTTTTTG